>CP137672.1:37195171-37417671 GCA_037976565.1 Mesocentrotus franciscanus | reverse complement strand
ATTTAAACCTTACATAATATTCCATCTTTACAGAAAAATGTCCTCATTTTTGAAAATACTTTGTATGAACATGCATTAAATTCCTAAAAAAATGAGTTACATAAAATTTGTTTGAAATACCTGATCAAATCAAATCATGTAATTTTCCTTCTGTAAAAATCCTTTTTTTTTTTTTTTTAAAGAAACACATCAAATCAAATTAGGGAAAAGTAAACCGTCTAAAATGAAAGGTCACATGTATAGCAAATACAAAAAAACTGATATCCTTTCATCAATGAATATCCTTCAAACAACTTCCTAACTGCAATGGGTTCTATCTTCTTTCTTTTTACATCCTGAAAATTCCAGTCTGATGATCTGTAAATATAAACACAATTTCCTCTTTCTTTTTGTTCCTCATAATGACAAAATATCAAAAATATCATACCCAATTTGGCAATTTTTCGTAACCAAAATACATGGCAATGTCTTCCTCTAAAAAAAAATATCACTGTTAGAAAACTTTGGAATATGTTAGCCAAAGCAATAATTAAATACAATGTACACAGAGAATTTGCATCCTGACATAAATCTTCCAAAACTGTTTTAGATTTAAGGAGACATTATAAAAATACAGTGTCTATGGTCGACACAATCTGAATACAAATGATTAATGTAATAAAAATAATAAAAACATATCTTATGAATTCATGTATCGAGAATCTGTTTTAAATCTAAATATCTATAAAAAAAACATCAATATAGGTCAAATGACTATTTAAACTAGTGTTCAGAAAACAATGTACTCATGCATGTACATAAGTTGACTAAATACAATTCTTTGACACATTTATACAGTCCTCTTTGTAAAATAATTCAGGTCAACCCTGTGATTCTGTGACCAATACAATCTGAATCTTATATTCTTTTCTTTTCTTTTCATCTTAAAGTTCAGCATAATTGCAGAATTTGCAATCAAATTTTGACATTTGAGTCTTTTTTCTGTAAAATAATAAACGGGCACATTAACTAGTTCACCCAATTGACAAAATGTTCGAAAGCTGTTTTTTTTTTTCTTTTTCTGTCTCAACGCTAAAAAAAAAAAAAAGACAAATTGATCTCACAAATCCTACGAAAAATGTCCAAAAGTTCCATAATACCATAAATCTTTCAAAACGTTCACAATTCAAGAATCCACTTAATAACATATTGTCGCAAACAATGTGGCGATACAAGGTAAGACGGAGAAAAGTTCAAATCAGCATGTCTTTCAATTATCTATCAATTTTTCAAACGTTAGTTCTCTAAAGTCTTTATAGTTTGTAGTCTTCATAGTTTGTAATCCTGAAACTTGGCGGGTACTTTAACTCGTCGACCATATCTCGAATGAGTGTCTTGGCGATTTTGATCCGAATCATCTTCTTGTAGGTGTTCACTACTATGCAATTGTTCATTGTCCTTAACATTTTGATCCAAATCATCTTCTGGTAGGCGTTCACTAGTATGTAATAATTGTTCATTGTCCTTAACATTTCGTTGCTGTTGCTCTAGACCGTGTTCCGGCTGCTTAGCGGATGACCTCAGATTATAGTGGGATCTGAGTTGGCGTTGGTCAGCTGGTGAGGACGGCTGAGGTTGGCGTTGGTCAGCTGATGAGGACGGCTGAGGTTGGGGTTGGTCAGCTGATGAAGATGGCCCAAGCTGGGATTGGTTAGTCGTCGACCTCAGTTGATATTGGGGTCTGAGTTGTAGTTGGTCAACCGGCGAGGACAGCCTCAGTTGGGGTTGGCCAGTCGGCGAGGAATACCTGGGTTGAGTTTGGCCAGTTGGTAGGGATGGCCTAGGTTGTTGCTGGAGTGGGGCTGACTCACTTAGCCTGGATTGGTGGCTAGAGTTGGTTGGCTGGTTTGAAGCTTGATGCCGAACAGACAAACTTGACCGTGGCTGTTGGTCATGGTCTGACTGCCGGTGATGGAGGATGCGATCTGGTGGTCGAGATGACCACATGATATAGGCTGGGCCATGGCTAGTAGGCTGATGTGACTGCACCTTTCTCTGGTTTCTCCTATCTTCTGCTGGGGGACCTGAAGGGTACCATGTGGTGGTACTCTCATTCCCATGTATTGATGTAGGCTGTGTGGTTGGTGGGGATGGTGGAGTTGACATCGCTTGTGGGGCTCTGGCTCGATGTGGTTTCAAACGATTATGATGAACACGTCGCTTGATCCTTTCATCATGGACGTCAACTATGTCATAATTTAGTCCATCATCTGATGAGGAAGATATTTTAAAAGGACCTTTCCAGTTTGGTTCTAGTTTGTTCCTGATGTTGGTTGGGTCATGTAACCAAACAAAGTCACCTGTGTCGTACTTGGAAATGCGTTTCTTCACGTCGTACTGCCGTTTCTGTTGTTGTTGTTGCTGTCGTGTATTCTGTATGGTGTACTCCCATGCTTTTCTCAATCGCTCAGACAGGTTGGTTGTGTATTCGAGGAGTGTGTTGCCAGATGACGATGGAGGAGGAGTCGAACAGGTGATGTTTGCAGGTGTACGGGCTTCCTGCCATGCATGATGTAGTATGGCGTCAAACCTGTTGAGGCATGAGTACTTGTGTTGTACGCCAACTGGACTTGATTGATGTGAGTGTCCCATTCTCCTCCTTGATGAGAAATGTACTTCGCAAGTTGATCTTTGATGGTGCGATTACATCGTTCGACTATGCCAGCTCCTTGGGGATGATAGGGTGTTGATCTAGACTTTTTGATGCCCAATTTGCTGCATAGTTCTTGCACTAATCTTGATTCGAACTGTCGACCTTGGTCCGTGTGCAAAGTCTCTGGAATACCATGTTCTTTCACATATTCTTCAAACAGATGTTTGGCGATGGTTGGAGCAGTCTGATCTTTCATTGGGAAGATATTGACATATTTGCTGAAATGATCGGTCACTACGAGTATGTAGCGAAATCCTCGTCTTGTAATTGGAAGCTCAGCAATGTCAGCAAAGACCATCTCCAAAGGGCGAGTAGTGGTAATGGGATGTAAGGGTGCTTGGTGCTTAGGGGTTGGTAACCGGAAGGACTCACAAGCTGGGCATGTGTTGCAGAAATCAATGATTTCCTTGTTCATGAAGGGCCAATAGCACATCGACTCTGCTCTCTGTATCGTGCGATGTGCGCCGAAATGTCCGGATGATGGGTCACCATGTAATTCCTGGAGTACCCTTGGAATAAGTGAGTTTGGAACCACGAGTTGGAGTGAGAGATTACCAAGCTTGTCTTTCTTCTTCCTATAGAGTATACCGTCTTGGAGGATGAACTTGGGATACTGCCACAAGAGACGTCTAATCCGGGGGTTGTGTCTACGGATCTGTCGAATGGTTGGTCGCTCACCATTGTTGACGCATTCGATGACTGTACTGATGTCTTGATCCCGTTGCTGTTCATGTTGTACATCTACATCACTGTCAAGGATTACACCACGGTAAGGATGAGGGACGTTTGGTGCAGACTGCCTTGTTGAATCATCGGGAGTAGATGTCTTTGTTGATGGTCGAGATTTCGATGAGCGAGTCTCGACTGCATTGCATAGTGGTTGGGTTACTGTGTGCTTGAGTAGCTGATCCGTCAATCTTGGAGTGACTTGGCTCTCTACTGGGCGTCTAGATAATGCATCTGCATTTCTGTGTGATTGTCCTTTCTTGTGAGTAAGGCTGAAAGTGTAGGAATTGAGTTCCAATATCCATCGTGTTCTCTTACCAGTTGCATCGTCTTGAATTGGGAATTTCTTGAGAGCCAGAAGAGGTTTGTGGTCTGTCAGAATAGTGAAGTGTTGGTGTCTTAGGTAATGACGAAAATGGCGGACAGCTGCAACAATTGCCCAGAGCTCTCGATCGTAGGTAGACCATTTCTTCTGCGTAGTGCTGAGAGTTTGGCTGAAGTAGGAGATTGCACGTTCCTTGCCATCCTGAGTCTGTGAGAGGACAGCACCTACTGCATGTAGGGATGCATCCGAAGATAGGATGAACTCCTTTCCAAAGTCTGGATATGCGAGTAGAGGTGGATTGGTTAAAGCTTCTTTCAGATGTTGAAAGGCCATTTCACACTCTGCTGTCCATACGAACTGTTGACCTTTTTGTGTGAGGGTTGTCAAAGGAGTTGCAATCTTGGAGAAACTTGGTACAAAACGTCGGTAGAAAGATGCGAGGCCAAGGAAGGATCGGACATCAGTTGGTGTCCTCGGCCGAGGCCAGGATTTGACTTTTTCGACGTTGTTAGGGTCAGGTTTAACTCCTTCGGTGCTGATTATGTGGCCAAGATACGTGACTTCTTTCTTGAAAAAGCCACACTTTGAGGGTTTGAGTTTAAGTCCAGCGTTTCTGAATCGTTGCAATACTTCTTCGAGGTTCTTGCAATGATCATCAAAGTCCTTGCCCATAACTATGCAGTCATCAAGGTATACAAGGCTTGTAGACCAGTGGAGGCCATGGAGAACGGCTTCCATAAGGCGCTGAAATGTCATGGGAGCATTGATGAGTCCGAAGGGCATGACAGTGAACTGGTAAAGCCCTGTGCCTGTGGTAAAAGCAGTCTTCTCTGTATCTTGGGGGTCGAGCTTGACTTGCCAATATCCACTTGATAAGTCCATGACGCTGAAGTATGCCGACGAAGAAAGGGAGTCAATTGAATCATCTTGGCGTGGAATAGGGTGAGAGTCTCGAACAGTTACTGCATTGAGTTTTCTGTAATCCACGCAAAACCGGTATGTGTTGTCTTTCTTCTTCACCATGACGATTGGGCTCGCCCATGGGCTGTAGCTCTCTTCAATGATGCCTCTTTGCAGGAGTTCATCCACCTGCTCCTGAATTTCCACTCTCATTGCTGGTGAAGTTCGGTAAGCCCTCTGTCGTATTGGAGTATCTGTGGTGGTGTCAATGTGGTGATGAATAATGTCAGTCTGACCGATATCTTGAGACGTTGTGCTGAAAATATCACTGTAGGTCTGAAGAAGTTGTTCTGCTTTCTCGTACTCTGTCCTCGTGAGTTCTGAAGAAGGGAGAACTCCGGCAACTGGCAACTTGTCTGTCACTTGTGGATTTGATTCAGTTGTTACACTCATGATCTTGTATTCCTCTTCGGTATCCCCAGTAACGGAGAAGAATTGACCTAGGCAGGTGTCTGCAGGTAGATCAACTGCTTCGTCAGAGGGATTAATGAGGCGTACCAGAATAAGACCATCTTGAGGCTTGAACAGAGATCTGGCACCGATAACAGGAATGTGATCTTGCAATGTTGGTTCAAAGTAGCCATCATAGTCTCTTGGTATGATGTCGAACTGTGGCGACAACAATCTTCCCTGGACGTGAGTTTCGCAGCCAGGGGGAATCCGAGCTTGTCCAACCAGAGAAACTTTACATTTCAGCGGGGCTTGGTATTGCTGACGATCGATGAAGGGAATAATATTTCCAGGCATGTTGAACGATGTTGACGTTATGCAGGCCTTGTGGCTGTCAACAAAGTCCCATCCAAGGACAACTGAATGTGTGATATTGCGTGCAACAAAGAACTTGTGTTGTGTAGCTTTGTTCCCTATGTGTAGCGATGGTACGACTGTTCCAATGTTGTCTACCAGCCCACCTGTGATAGTAGATGCCATAGATGTCAATTTTTCCAACGGGCTCCTTTGCGATGCTGGGATGGATGACAAAAATTTGGCACTTAACAGAGATATGAATGATCCACTATCTACGAGTGCCAATACATAGACATTGTCGACAACGATAGGGATGTAGGGTGATTTCTCTGGCGAAATAGGAGTTATTGGTATTGAGGCCTTGGTGTGTGTAGTTGATGAATGGCCCTCTTCCTCAACTACCAGAAGTTTCCCTGCTGCTGGTCTTCGAAGCGAACTTGACGATAGGGAGCCTGTCTATGGGAGTCAACTTGATAACCTGCAGTGGAGGGATAAGGCCGCTGATTTTGGCCGCTAGATGATTCATACGGCCTTCTAGAGGGCGAAGTCCCGGATTGGTGTGTGTAGTTCCGATTAGGGCTTGGTGATCTGCGTCTTGCATATTGATCTGGAGATCTGTGTCTTGCATATTGATCTGGAGATCTGTGTCTTGCATACTGATCTGGAGATCTGTGTCTTGCATACTGATCTGGAGATCTGTGTCTTGCATATTGATCCGGAGATCTGTAACTCTGATAGTCATGGGTTGGTGATGGAGAGCCCCGACGTCCCATGTTTCTTCCATCATGGCCACGTCCTGATGGGCTGCCACCACGTTGCTGAGATCCGCTAGGCCTATTAGCTGTCTCAAACTTCAAGGACATCCTGTCGAGTTTCCTTTCTAACTCGTTGAGTCTTGGCAGAAGCAGTTGTAAGACTGATGACTCTGCAGCTTGTGTCTTGTCCTTAACCTGATCATCTACTGCTACTATACCAAAATCGTGTGCCTGGTGTGCTCTTTCCACACGTAGTGCAATCTTCAACGCCTCATCGAAATCAAAGCCTCCGAGCTCGTGGATCTTTACTTGAAGCGGTTTGTCTACCCCGGCAACAAATCGTCGAAATCTCTCACCACCTTTCGCATTGTCATCATAAGATGGGAAAGCTTCTTCCACTAAGGAAGCAATGGCCGATGCAAACACTTCTAAAGGCTCACCTGGTTGGCGAGTCCGGGCCGTAATACAAGACTTGAATGTGTCAATAAACTGTGTCCGGCCGAAAACCTGGGAGAGTTTCTCTTTCATCTTCTTGAAATCCTTCTTGTCCGAAGCAGACAAGCTCTCCCAAACGATGAAGGCCGATCCCGCAAGTCTTGCCGGAAGGAGGGAGTGTAAGTTAATAGAAGTGTCCGAAAATGCCTCTGCAGCAACTTCAAATCGGCGTATCCATTGACGGAAGTCCTTGCCATCCTCTCCTGTAAACACTTCTGGCAATTCCATGCGAAAAGACGCCATATTGTACAGCAAAACTTCCCAAATGAGTGTGAAGGAAGGGGGGGGTCACTCTGAGTGCAGATGAAAAAAATGCAAACTTGACAGTTGAAATATCTGTGGTGAGCGGCTATAATGGAATGAGGGTGTATTCTGCAACTGGTTATGTTGCTACGCCAAAACTATGTAGAATATGCAGGAGAATGCTGTAATGTACGGCAGCCAAAGGAGACTGTACATGCAATCTGACTGTGATAAGTTGCTGGAAAAAAAATACTGCAGTTCTGTATGAAGGGTGAAAAAATACCTCACTCACCGATGAAGGATGAATGCAGGAATTCACAAAAATACAGCTTCAGTATGAAGAAGGGTACAAAATCTCACTCACTGATGAAGGATGAATGCAGGAATTCATACAATTACTGATGTAGGAAAGAATCAAGGCTCAAAAACTCAAGATAAATCTTCAGTAATTAATGAAGGAGGGTGAATGCACACAAACACTAACTAATCAGTGAGAAGAAGGGTGATTCATGCTCTCAAACATTCACATTCACAGTTAAAGATGGAGGGAGAATTTCACTTTGCAACTTACCACCTGTAAAAAACTGCAGAAATTTCTACATGAAGGAAGGCTGCAATTACAGTTTAGTGCAGAAAAACCACTGCTGCCACCAGTTGTAAGACTCACACAAGACAAAACTAGTCTTACATGATTGTTGACTTGAGCTGCACTGCTATATTTTAATACATCTCCAAAATGGCTGCCAAGATGGCTGACATCCAGTCCATAAAACAATAACAACCAATCACAAGAAAGCCTAAGGAAAGATAACCAATAGAAAGCCTAAGGAAAGATAGAGTGCCATGTGCCTATAGTGAGCTGGGGTGAATAGCCAATAGATAGGAAGAGTGTGTGCGTGTGTGTGGTGCTATGGCAGGTAATGTGAATGAGAATGAATGAATAGGGACAGAACAATAGAAGCCAGACATCAGACAATGAATGTAGGTCAGGAGTGTGCTGAAGCATAACAGAGTGCTGAGAGTGGAGAGCTAAATGTAAAATAAACATGTAACCATTTGGATCATTAAAATTTAAACCTTACATTATCATATGCGTTCATACGCAATTGTATGTATCTGTTTTTACATATTGAGTGAATAAACGAATTGAATTGAATTGAATTGCTTACGCAGTCGTCATTGTTAAAACAGCTGAATGTTCTCATTAAGATGCACATAATCAGAAGGCGGTGACTCTCATTGGATCAAAGAAAGAATCACGTCGAATGTCCATCCGTAATAGGTCCATGGTTGGACAAACATTATGACTTGCCCTACCTAGCAACACATAATATATGCAGTTTGCATTCTGACTGTTGAAATACTGTTATTCTTATCAGGTGAATAAAATAGTTTGTATCGAGGCACTTCACAAAGACGTATGCATCAAATTTGGTTACGTTACGAATTTACGAAAATAGCCTATTCAAGATGCTGATGTGCCAGGCTTACGGTTGTTCAAATCGGCCAGGGAATGGTAGCAAGAAAAGTTTCTTTGGCATCGATCCCAAACCCTTAAAGACAGGGGGAGATGTTGCCAATGGCTAAACAATATTTGGACTGACAAGTTCAACATACGAACGTACGAATTTGGTATAGACAGAGTGGTATGTGAGGACCACAGTCTAGTCTAGTCGAGTCGTCTCTGTCTGTGTTGTGAGGACCCTACGTCACACAAAAATGTCGCGCAATGCATTGTGGGGGAGAACCGGCTCGATCATTAACTTGTTTTTTCCTGTAACTGGAACAAACGCTATACCTAACCCCAACTCTAATCCTAACCCTAACATTAACCCTAACCTAAAAGCCAATTGCAACTCTAACCCTTACCTAAAAGTCAATTGCAACTCTAACCCTTACCATACACCTTTGACAAAATAAAGCCTGGTACAATTGACGGGGGATGAATAAAAATGTTTGGTCGGCAAGGGCAGTGAAAACCACCAGGCAAAACTGTGAATTTTAGAAGGGGGCACTGACACTAACGAAAGTGGTATCCAATGGCTATGGATTATGGTCTTCATTGCCTTTGATGTATTTAAGCCCTGGTAAAAATGTAGTATCATTAGTCTTGCTTATCTTTTATATGTTAATTTGTCAAAATCCCGAAAATATATAAGTTTTCACACCAAACCGAACAGAATGTAATGATAATTTGTTTATCAGTATTGAGTTTTATCCCTTATTACTTATTTCGCAGATTGTGACAAAAGCCTCTGTGAAAACGGCTCGTGTGAGGAGACTATGGAAGGTTACAACTGTCACTGCTCAAGTGGGTTTCAAGGGAGACATTGCGATAAACGTAGGTGTTATATACTTAGGCGTATCGGGAGAGGGGGGTGGCAAATTAATGAACAAAGAGCATGAAGAAACTTTCTACAGGGGGTAAATAAAAAATTCCGTATAGTTGCAACTAAAGAAGAAGATGCTCTCTCTCTCTCTCTTTCTCTCTCTTTCAGTCTTTGTCTGCCCTTTTTTCGGTCATTTCCTATAAGGGGCGTTGCTAAAACATTTTGTGAAGGGGGGCCGGGGAGGGGGAGTGCCTACAAGTGTAACGACAACGTTTTTCTTCTTTTGTTGTTGTTCTTCTTCCCTCCTCTTCACACGTTCTTTCTCTTTGTCTGTCGTTTCTTAATCATTCCCCGACTCCGGCTCTTCCCCCACTCATTAGTTTTTGTTTAAATTCCATTCAGAGTCGGTGACAACAGAAGCGAAGACCAAGACCGCGACGAGCCCAACGGTCACGATGCCGGAACGATCAGACGCAACGACATCGCAAGAAACCATCTCCAGTAAGAGAAACATTGAAATGACGTCATGTAATCATTATCATAATGGGTCTAGCCACAATGCCCCCCCCTTCGTCTCTCTCTCTCTCTCTCTGTCCTTCCCTTTCCTCCCTTCACCCTTTTTCATTTATATGAACAATGATAAGCAGGGGTTTATTTAGACATTGATTATTAAAGCTGTAATATATTTTTAAAAGTCTTTTCATCTATTTTTAGTGTCATTATTTTTATTATCATTATTATTATTATTTTCGTCATCATTATCTTTTTCTATTTTTCTTTGAATATTTCATTTTCTCCCCGAATAATTACTTTGTCTACTTTCTTAAAATTGAGTAATTTACATATTGTTTTCATCTTTTAAGGATGCTCATCTCCTCCGGTGGAATATAAATACAATGGGTCGTTCTACAATTTTAGCACTTGCGAGGTGAATCATGCTTCTGCGGTTTCAGCTTGTTCCAAATACGGATCCCATCTGGTCTTCATCGAGTCGTACGAGGAACAGTCCTTCATCTTTTATAGTGCCATTAGTGGATGCCTTGAGTGCTCCCACTGGATCGGGCTGACCGGCACAAGTCTCATTGAGGCAAGGTGGCTAGACGGATCAAATCTTACATTTAAAATTTTTGACTATCCTGATCCGTTTGAAGAGAATGTTAACTGTTATCATCTTTGGATTGGTGATCTTAAAATTAGTTGGCAGAGTAAGGATTGCTCCAAACAATCAAGGTACATATGCGAGCAAGAAGGGGGGATATAAATATTGGATTTG
This sequence comes from Mesocentrotus franciscanus, assembly GCA_037976565.1. Taxonomy (NCBI): domain Eukaryota; kingdom Metazoa; phylum Echinodermata; class Echinoidea; order Camarodonta; family Strongylocentrotidae; genus Mesocentrotus; species Mesocentrotus franciscanus. The sequence goes on along the minus strand of CP137672.1, from coordinate 37,407,125 downwards.
TTTCTTTCAATTTGTCATACTACCTGGTTGCACCACTGATTGTATCTGAACAGCTAAATGGGGGCAAGGTAGTACCCCACCCCAAGTCATTGTTTGTAAAGGTCTCTCGGAGCTTAAGGAATGTTCGATTTAAAATTTAAAAATTGTCGTTCCATGCACTAATTTTCACATGAACAGCAATTAAAATGATTGTTACAGAGATGTTAATTTATGATTTTTAAATGCCGGAGCACTTTACATCTTCACATTCAATCTATTCAAAAATAATCATACTAGTGATTAGCATTAGTGGCGGTTTGTTTTTATTGCCAAGAGACTTTGTTCAATCTTCATTGTATAATAGTAGTTAGTGCTTCATGAAAATAATGTTGATACGTTGAGCTCTGTGATTTTGCTGAATTGTTCTTGATAGTTTTAAGAATAGTGTTCTGAATTCATCAACAGTCTCTTAAGTATCACTTCACGATCCAGCAAGATCATTTTTGTGATGGATTGAGATGTTTGGAACACGTACAGTTTAATTTATGTTTTCTTCATGTTTTCTTCGTGTTCCTGTATGAGCCCATGGTCAACCATTACAGTGCTTGATGTACTATTATGTTCTCTACTATTGTTTGACCAGAACACGAATAGACAGCCATGGCTAGCATCGGCATGGTGACTATTGTTGTGAGTCTCCTGATCCTATTAGCTTCTATTGTGACAATGCGTACTATCACCTACACCAGAGAAGATCTTTTGTCTATTCAACCCAAGTGTGCTGATCTCAGGATACTTACTTACTTACTTGGATTTACTTGGATGTAGAGACGTAAAGCTTATAGCTTATTTGCCCCTCGTCACATTGGGTAGTCTCTGATAGGGTGAAACTTAAGTGGATGGGTTTTCCAGTGCCTCTCAACAACAGATTTGAATATATTAACACTAGTGGCAGAAACTGCGTCCTCTGGTAATGCATTCCAATTGTTTATGCTTCTAACTGAAAAGGAATTCTGCCTTAACTGTGATCTGCACCTTTGCTTTTTTAGTTTCATGCTATGACCTCTGGTTCTGCCACTGTCGTCAATCCGAAATAAGTTGTTTAGCTCAATTCGATCTAGTCCTCTTGAAATCTTATAAATTTGAATTAATTCGGCCCTTTGTCTTCTGTATGAGAGAGTTGGTAGTCCCAGAATCTTTAATCGTTCAGGATAGTCTAGATGGCGTAGATGGGGTAGGAGTCTAGTCGCCCTCTGTTGTGCTTTCTCTAGTAGATCTTCATCCTTTTTGAAGACAGGGGCCCATACAGAGTTGCAATATTCCATAGTAGGTCTTATAATGGCCTTATAAAGCTTGAGCCATCCTTTCTCATTTAAAGCTGTGAAAGATCTCTTAATCATGCCAAGTTTTACATTAGCCCTTTTGGCAACATCAGCCGCGTGGGCACTGAAGAGAGAGAGACTTATACCACTGAGTACCTATCACTTATTACGGGACTATGGCATATGTTCTGTGAAACCAAGTCGTCGAGGACATCGTGCACATCATTCTTCATGTCGTGGTTCTGAATCTAGAAACTTAATATCAGTAGTACCTACTAGACTCTCGGCAAAGATGTGTACATTGAACGCTAGATCAGTAAGGAATAAGACTACCGGTATCGTTGAATTTGTACTTGATAATGATTTTGACATCCTCGCATTGACCGAGACATCGTTAAAGGATGATGATGATGTTATTTTGGGAAACTGTATACCTGAGGGATATACCTTTAACCATAAGGATCGACAAGGAAAAGGAGGATGTGGTGTCGGACTGTTGTTCAAATCTTCACTGTCGGTCAAGTCAGAAGCTGTACAACATTTCAAGTCATTTGAAGCTTATCAAGCTCGAGTTTCATGCCAATCCCGTTCACTTATTCTCCTTGTCATTTATCGCCCAGATGTAGTGGAAGAGCAAGGGCAGCGAATACCTTATAGTCTGTTCCTTGAAGAGTTTGCTACCGTACTTGACTCATTTGTTCTTGATCCCACCGAAGTTGTCCTGACAGGGGACTTCAATGTATGGGTCGACGATTTCAGTGACGTACGGGCAAGGCAGTTTATAAACATACTTTCATCCTACGGTATGAAGCAGCTTGTACGAGAAGGGACTCATCTACATGGCCATACACTTGATTTGCTCATTACTCGGGATTCAGCCACTCTTGTTTCTGATGTATCTGTTATCCTAGGAGTATCTGACCACCATGCTGTCCAGTGTAACCTTGATCTAAGAAAGCCACCCCCTTCTCGAAGGACTGTCACAACTCGCCCTCTACGATCAATGAACAGAGAACAATTCCGATCTGGAGTCCATCAATCTTTGTCCGAAATTGACACTGAGGATAGCAGCATCTCTTCGTCTATCGAAATATATGATCTTTCTCTCACCAGTCTTCTTGATAAGCTAGTACCTAAAAAGACTAGAAGTGTTACTATCAAACCTTCGAGTCCATGGATGGCTGAGAAAATTCATGCTGCTAAGTGCCTTAGAAGACGCCTTGAGCGCAAGTGGAGGAGTACTAGAAGTGAAGAAGACCGCAAATTATACACGACACAACGTCAGGTTGTTTCCCAAGAAATTGAAAAGGCAAAAACCGATTACTACTCAGAGTGTGTTGGAGAATGCGAAGGAAATCAAAGACGCCTCTTCACTGTTGTAGACACTCTGCTGCACCGAAAGAAGGAAACTGTTCTTCCGGATGCTTCATCTGACCAAATACTGGCTGATAACTTTTGTCAGTTTTTCAACAAGGTCACCAAGATCCGTGATGACATTGATGCCGAGCTTTCGTCAGGACAGTGTGTACAGCATTGTTAGTTATCATCTGTTCCGGTTTTGACTGATTTCGCCCAAACTTCTATTAGTGAGATCAAGAGGGTTGTCATGGGTTCTCCAACATCATCATGTGAGCTAGATCCAATTCCTACTGCCCTTCTAAAAGAATGCATTGACGACTTTGCGCCATATATTACAGACTTTGTTAATAAGTCTCTTCGACGTTCTAGCTTTCCAGCTTCAATGCAACAGGCTCTCGTGAAGCCTCTCCTGAAAAAACCAAATCTTGACAGGCAAGACTTTGCGAGTTATCGACCTGTGGCAAATCTAAGCTTCCTATCGAAGGTTATCGAACGCATTGTATCCATTCGTCTTCAGTCCTTCTTGAATGACAATAACCTTCAAGACAACTTCCAATCAGCTTACAGAGAAAAACACAGTGTTGAGACTGCCCTCTTACGAGTGCAAAATGATATCCTCACCGGAATGGACAGTGGAAAAGTAACTGGGCTGATTCTGCTCGATCTGAGTAGTGCGTTTGACACTGTTAACCATGTTATACTCCTAGAGAGACTTCAGTCTATGGGCATTGGTAGAGGCTCACTAGTAGTTAACATCTTATCTCTCAAACAGATCACAGAGGGTTTGTGTACGCAGTACTGTGTCTAAGACAGTCCATCTTGGCTTCTCTGTGCCCCAGGGATCGGTACTTGGGCCACAACTTTTCAACATTTACACTCTTCCCCTTCATGATCATCAAGAGGCATAATCTCAATCACCATATGTATGCTGATGACACGCAGATATACTTTTCGTGTTCTCCCTCGCAAGGAAGTTGATGCGTGGATGGTTCGTGTTGAAGCCTGTATAAGTGACATTAGGAATTGGATGAAGGAGAATTACTTAAAGCTCAATGACGAAAAATCTCAGTTTGTTATGCTGGGGTTCAAAGCAGCAACTCACCAAGTTGGTAATCCCCAATCTGAATATTGGTTCGTCATCAATATTACTCCAGTGAAGAAAGTGCGAAATCTTGGAGTTATTTTTTACTCCAATATGACCATGGAGTCCCAAGTATCATCGTGTGTTAAACTCGCGATCCACAGTCTCCGCAATCTCCGTGCTATTCGCAAGTATCTCACCACAAAGGCAGTTGAGCATCGATTGTTGTAACTCTTTACTCTATGGCATCCCCATGTCTCAAGCTAAGAGGCTCCAACTTGTTCAGAATGCTGCTGCCCGTCTAGTAACATATACACGTCCTCCCACTTCACACCAGTCCTTAAATCCCTGCATTGGCTTCCTGTTCAACATCGTCTCACCTACAAAATCCTTCTGATCACATACCGTGCCTTGAAGTTCTCCTCGCCACAGTACATCTCTTCTCTACTCAACTTTCGCAAGCCTGGTCGTTCTGGTCTCCGTTCTTCGAATACATCAACTCTGATCATCCCTAAAACCAGATGATCATGGGGAGATCGAGCAGTTGCATCAGCAGCTCCCCGATTGTGGAACAGTCTCCCAAACACACTAAAGGACTGTAAATCAGTAGATCATTTCAAGGCTTGTCTGAAAACTTATCTAATGGCCAACTTGAACTATAATTAACATCTTTTTCACCATGTAAAATGTAATGTAAGCATAATTATATCTAAGTATAGTTTATATGTAGCTCATTGTAAGCGCCTTGAGCACCATCTGGGTGGATATGTTGCGCATTATAAATGTCTTTATATATATATAATGTTGAAAAGTCAAAGATATTTGATTACAACATAAAAGTGCAGTTTGTGTAGTAAAGTATTTATAGGGTCTATATGGTACAAATATACATACATATACATATACATAGACATGGACATCTATACATACCTACACATACACACGAATGTACATAGTTACACACATACATATGTATTTATGTTTTTTTTGTTTGTTTTTTTTCAAAGCGGAGGAAGGGGGGATGTTATGTGTATTTTTATGTTGACTTATTATTTTTCTGTAGTTCTATTCGTTTGTCGTACATTTCGCTTATTCCAAATATTATTATTGCATTTATGCCGGTTTCGTCATTGGACATCATTAGTTTAAATTTTTCATCGTCGTTTAGGTTTTGAAAGTCAGATACTACATTGTTAAGTTTAGAGTATATTTTAAATCTGAGATCTATTAAGTTTGTACATTTTGTTAGGAAGTGTATTTCATTCTCTATGCGAATTTTACAAAGGGGGCATATCCTATCTATTAATGTTATTTTCTTGTACCGACCTTCTTCTATCATGAAGTTACTATTGCTTATTCTGATTTCCGTGTATTTAGCTTTATGTGATTTGTCAATATCGAGTAATAAATAGTTTTCCAACTTGTATTTTGTTTTTAGGATTCTATATGTTTTGAATTTTGTAGATTATTCAGTATAGACTGTCTTTTTAGGTTTTATATACCTATCTTGTAATTTGTTAAGTATAGCTTTCTTTAACCTATTGAAAGAAAATGTATTATGGTTTTGCCAGAAGTTTAAAAAGGATTTCATGTTCTTGCAATATTTGAGTTCAATAATTGCGCCGACCGATATTTCGCTCAATGGGGGGAGGGGGGAAGAGTGAGCACTAAGTAAAAAAAAAAAAAAAAAAAGCATTTTCAAAATGGGGGGGCAAAATGGGGGTAGTGTGCTTGCCAAGCCCCATGTTTGCAAGGGAGGTGTTTAAACACCAAAAACAACCCCACCTAGATACGCCCTTGCCCCCACAGCAATACACTTTTTTGTATGCTGAATCATGGAAGCTGAATATCAATGCCTAAAAGGCTTGCATAATACTTGCAACAATTAGGGGGAAAATTTACAGGCAGAAAATGTACATGAACAGGATGAATGTGAAATTAAAAACACGTTCTTCAATTAATAACTCTATCTTTAGTAATTGAAAGTTGTGTTCCGAACCAGTGGAAAACCGCACGGCTTATACACCGATCTTTGAATGTTCGAGGCAGTAGATTGTGTTTTAGTAATTATCGCTCGATTTCTGTTATATCTGTCCTGCTGACAAAAGTGATGAAAAAGTACTTTATGACCACTAAGTAAGGTGCCTCCTATTCAAGACGTTCGAGCAACGACCCTCATGGTAACTCATATCCCCGGCATAATAATAATAATAATAATAACAACGTTTCTTATAAAGCGCTTACCACCGAAGTCTCTAAGCGCTATAACAAACAGAATAGACTGATAAACAATTACATATTAAACAAAACAAAAAAGTGCAAATGAACCTACAAATTACAATACATATGAAATACACATCAATGTGAACAGAGTAAGTTAATCATTAAAAGCAATTTTGAATAAATGTGTCTTAAGAGAAGTTTTGAATTGGCTAACAGTTTGACAGTTTTTTACATTTAACGGTAGTTTGTTCCAAAAATCAGCAGAAGCTTTGGAAAAAGAGCGATGGCCATAAGAAAGAGTTGATACAGAAGTAGACATTAGGTTTAATTGAGAAGATGACCGAAGATTACGTGAGGGTTTATATTCATGGATTAGTTCTTGCAGATAAATTGGTGCCAATTCATGAATGCATCATAGATTATATCCATCCGCCGACGACAAAAAAGAGTTCTTAGAAAATGTCAGGTGAGTTTACCTGTGCATATATAGAAAAAAGGCGAAATAATTTTTATGAAGAAGGAATCGGCAGCAGCTTTGAAGGCTTTGTAAGAATCAGTTAAATGATTCATACAATCACAAATGTATAATTACAACAATAATGTATTTGTTATTATGATACAGTCATTCTCATGTTCAATATTGCAAAAAGTTTTGATCCTGTCAAGTTCACTCCGAGCTGCATCACGGAACTGCCTGTTGGTCAAGACGAAGATGATTCCCTTCCACCAGGAACTGAACGCTGTGGTCAAATCCACTCCAACGTTCGGCCAAAATGGTCTCTCAATGTATGTGACGATAATGATATAGCGGGAGATTGCTGCCACGACACTACTCACGATAACAACAAGAATTGTCCTGATGTATTTGAGGAGGCGATATTTCATCTGGTCATTTGCAGGGGCTTGAAGAGGAGAGGGCGCTTCATCTTCAGGCGTCTGTTGGTCATTTCGTGTTGCAATTGCTGGAATTACCGCTGGGAGTAGCTTCCATTCTGCCTTCAGCTTTTTCAGAGCAATGACAAGCAAAGAGATATTTGCCAACACCACCATATCCGCACAAGCTATTGCCACTATTAAAGAGTATGCAACATGGGTTCGCTTCAGTCCATAACCCACGAAACAGTAATCAGGTCTACCAATTGGATACCTGAGATTCAAGATTGCAACCTGTACAGCGAAATAAATAAGCGTCAAGGTGGTCGTAACTAGTAAAACTAGCTTGACGGCTATTACGGTTACATGTAGTATATAGAAAAGGGTTTCCATACCTTCAACAGACGATCAAAACTCCAGGGGGACATGTACAGGTTGGAGAGTATGTATGTTGTGTTCAGCAGTATTGTACCATAGGCGCAGGCTGATCGCACCTTTTCACCCGAAAAGATACGCAAACTTGATATGACGGTTAGAATAATGATTGCGAATGTATCTGAGAACAAGAGGGCGCGACAAAGTAGTTTGGAATGCTCTTCAAAACCACAGTTGTCTCGGAGCAACACGACAAAGGTGAAAGAATTACACAAGATGGCACAAATAAGTTGGGACGAAATAAAGTATACCCCGTATTCCGACCGAAAAATCCCAGGGAAATCATGTACTTCGCTTTAATTCGACATGTCAATAGCAAAATCATCCATGATCCCAATGGATGATGTGGAGCGATTGTGATCTGCTCTGATTAATGCTGATAAAGAGAACTGAACCCACAGCAGCTGCATGAAATGATGTTCATGGAGAGTTGAGTTTGAGTATGTGCATAGCTCCAACCAATCATATCTACCTTGTTGTAATTAACTGGAGCTGATCGCGATTATATTAGTGTGTAGGTTCCAATCAAGTTGAAACGTGTTATGACCGGAAACTATTATGTCCTGCTTTAATCTACCTGTACAAATTTGGTGGAAATTCATACCCTCAAGAAAAGCATGACTGTCAGCTTAATCTCTAGTATCAGATGACGTAATGGTAATTAATTTTGTGGCTCTATTTTCCCATATCTATACGTGAAATTTGGAATGCATTGAAATCTTGTTTCATCCTGATATTGTGTAAAGCCTATAAAACAGAAGTAATGAGAGAAGTATGATGATGAAAATGATGACGGTGATGATAATGATGATGATGATAATGTTGATAACGATGATGGTGATGAGGATGAGGATGATGATAATGATGATGATGATGATAATTATAATGGTGTTGATGGTGATAATCATGATGATGATGATGATGATTATGGTTTCCCATGGAAACCCAAACCAGGGGACCAACACAGTGTGAGTTGGCTGGACACCCCAACTTTAGAAGGTGGACTCCATATCTGCATATAGTTTGCTCACTGTCTTAATGCACTCTCACCAGAGGTTGCTGTCCTATTTTAATGAGGGCAGTTCAGATCAAACTTGTGAAGTTAGCCCACCATTTTCAGCATGCAAAACATCAATTTTTACATCTCTTATAAAATTGCAGAAATGCCTAAAAATTAAAAAAAGGGGAGAAATGAAGAACGGCAATAGCGATTTTTCAGACATTACACTTTGTATGTGGTGGGAAATGCGCTATATTTAAATTGCAAATATTAGTTAACGGTAGGGGATGTAGGGGAGGGGTTGTCAAACACCCACACCTCCTCTTACTAGCAACGCCCCTGATCCTCGTGCCCCTTGAAAAATCGATCAACAGTGTCTGATCACACGTTGGGAAATGTGTCTCAAGTACGCCTTTAGGAAACAAATTTAAGGTTTCATAAAGATGGGAAACACACTTCCGCAAATCCTTTCAATATGAAAATCAGAAAATGACACTTGAAATGAAAATGTTGACAACTCAGATAATGGATGGCAATATCGATCTTAATTGAGTGACAGGGTATCGTCGTGTAATAACTTTGCTCCTTTATCAAATATAAAAATATCCTTCCATTAATGCAAATATAGCAGCCATTTCCCCCCGACAATCGTAGTGGAGACAAATGAGATGTTATCAATGCTGTTATGCTAACTCACTCGATTAATTAAATCCCAATTAAGGAGGCAGTGGCGGATCTACGGGGGGTTAGGGGGTTAAACCGGGAGGTCCCGGTTCGAACCCAATCCATGCGCTAGTGCCCTTTGGTAAGGCATTGATCTTCTTGCGAGCATGTCGTTCTGTGGATAGGTGAGCGTTGATTGATTACTTACACGCACACACATGCATCCTTTCTTAGCAGACAGGTAAAACAACCAACCAAGTAAGTCTGAAATCAGAGGCATTATCCCTTGGGAGAGAGGATGGGGGCGGGCACATCCCCACATTGTCAAAGCAGTGGAAAAATCTGCAACCACCATCATATACTTTGGGGTTTTAACCTCATTCAATATACTGTTTTAAATTTAAATGTCAAAGAGTATTATTATGATAACGGTGATTACTCAAATGAATTATTAAACTTACGTTCCAACTACCAAACAACAAACTTCCATTATCTCCTTATTCACCCAGATATACTTATCATACCAGATACGCTCTAAAATATAAGCATAATATTCCCCTAAGGCCCTGACCAGAGCACTATTTTTTTCTCAAAAACTATAACCAGTCTTAGAAGGTGCATTATCATTGGAAGGGTGTTATAAACAAAAAGTCCCAAATTTCATTAAATCTTTTTTGTTTCTTGTTTTTCTTTTCACTTTCCTTTTAAGCCCTATCAATAATGTGGCATTGATTATTTACTCGTTTTTAATTAGTTTTTGAAGAACTCCTAGGTGAAACAAATCATAATTATTCTTGAATATTATTACTTGTTTTAGAACATGTTGGGCCTGTCTCACATTGCCTTCCATCATTCCATGGCAATTGTCCATGTATCTTTCAGCTTATTTCTCACTTCTTTTCCATCCACTCAACTAATTCCTAATCATGCCTACCATCACCCATGCCTAAGCTTTTTAGGGAGGGGGATCCCGTAAAGTAATTTTGACATTGTAAGAAATAAACATGAGCAATATTTCATTGTAGGTTACTTTAAAGTTAACCTCTTTTTCATCGCCCATTCATATCAGTTCCCTGAAGGAAATGCTGGAATATATATGTCCCTCTTTCTTTTGTCTTTCTACCTTTTCTCTTCCCCCTTCCTTTTTTCTTCTGCCCGTTTCTTCCCCTTTTCCCTTTTTCCCAGGTAGCAAGCCCATGTGGGGAGGATCTGGGTCACTTGTGCCATCTGGGCTATTAAATGGAACCTATGTATCCGATATGGGGCCAATATTTAGTAACCCATACGGGATCTATCTGGGCCAGCCCTTATGGGTTCCAGATGGGAATAAGATGGGCGTACACATATGGGTAGAATATGAATATGCCCATTTGGGTAACTCATGGGGAAAATCTGGGTTAACCCACATGGGATATATCTGGGTTAACCAATATGGGTACCAGATGGGATTAAGCTGGGCATACCCATTTGGGCCCAGTTTGGTACTGGTCCCATCTGGGTCCCATCTGTCTTATATGGGTTTACCCATATGGGTCCCATACGGTTCTTGGGTGCAGATGCCTTAGGGCCCCTGATGGTTTTCCATATGGGGCCCATGTTTCAGAGAATATGGGATTTTAAAGGCTTTGAATTTTGGTCAAGTTAAGCTCCCAAATGTTGTTTTTTACTGCCAGGTTCATGTCCAGTTGCTTTCTATAAATCCCCCCGCCTTTTATTTCATTTTCCTTTATTCATTCACTAGTCATTCACTAGCATGGGCTCCTATCCCACCGCTGCTACTACGTCAGTAATAGTTAGGTACACAGACGGCTCCAACAGGGAAATGGTGTTAACCCTAATTTTATTATGGATTCCGAAGTAAAATTTAATGCTAAAGACGATGCCATGGCACCGACTGGTTTTTGATCATCAGTGCCCAAAGTGCCTAAATTTTATGTTTTAAGAGCCCACCAGTGTTTTTTAATGCATTTCGGAACAAGTATCTTGGCTGAGAATGTTCGTTTGGTGTAGAAAACCCACTATGAGCAATACAGTGAAATATAGTATAGTTTAAGACCCACGGAAGCCTACAGGGGCCCTGGACTTGCTCCAAAAAGGGCCCAAAAGGACCAGCAGCTCTAGACAGTCAAAATGGCTGCTTTAAACTATTTTCTGGGGTAATAGAACCACAGACAATTTCTATATCGGTATCAAAATACAATGATACATTGTGGGTATGAGGCTTTGATAGCCAAATATGTTCCAGGTACCCAAAATCTGATTTGAAGGGCCCAAATGTATCTGAAATGCATACAAACACTGGTGGGCCCCTAAAACATAAAATTAGGGCACTTTGGGCACCGATTTTTTTTTTTTTTTTTCATCAGTCGGTGGCATCGTTTTTAGCATTAACATTTACTTCAGAATCCGCAATGCGTCAACACCATATCCCTGTTGGAATCGTCTGTGTACCTAACTATAAGGATAACACTCCAACCACAATAGCAGTACGGTTATCTGTACATTCATTGAGGTTAAGCCGATGCCGAAAAGGGGGCGATTATAGAAAACAACAACTGAACATATACTTGCCTCGAGAGTGCAATATAACACCATGGCTCATAAGAAACTAAAACTTCCTTGAAATGATTTACTTCTATACCGTGCGTTTACCTTTAATGTTGCTCCTTTTTTGCAATTCAGGAACCCTTCGCTTCACTACAGAATAACTCACTACACATAATACGTAGGGTTAAAGGTTAGTTTAGGGTCAGGGTTACTTGATTGGTGGTGTATTCTGCATATGTTCCGAACCCTCCTGTAGATAACCATGTGCCAGTTAGTGGTAAGGTTTCCCTTTGATATATAGTGAAGACAAACAGCTTTGAAACATTGGCGCATCATCCCTCTAGATCTAGTCAATGATATTGCTGCAGTGATGGGACTACAACTGTGTAGACGTGCAAACGATCAGGAATAAAAGCGATAGAGAGAATGTCAGGATCACCAAGACCTTGTCTCCTATCATGCCCATTTCCCTGGGGAAACATTCGTTAATCACTGTAGGATTGTGTCTCCATGAGACAAGTTGACCAATGCTTACAGCCAAGCAAACAATTGTTGCAAAGGTGAAATTAATGGTTGCCACCGACTTGGTGACGAAGCAAAGTCGACACAAATCATAGAGATCATACACTGTACAATTGCAGTTGTGTTCTCTAACGTGCCTTCTTTGGAGTAGTAACCTTCACTGACATAGCGGTTTATAAACTAATCCAATTGACGGAGTAACAGGCACTTCTGACTCGCTATTCGTTATTCACTGATAACAACATAATAAGATTTTCATTTGAATTCACTTGGAGGTTGGGATTTGTGGGTTATTGCAATCATTGTCTACATGTGCCTCGATTGAACTAAAATATTTCCAAAGTTTTTTTTTAATTTTAAATATTTTGTATATATTTATATATTTATTTATCATTATTGTTATTATTTTTATGATTATTTTTGTTTAGGGGGTCGGGTGCTGAACCACTCTAGAACCGCTATTGATGTGAGGGATTCTTTCAAAATGAAACGAAATGCCTTCATAAAGGATGAGTACACTCTGATACTATTTTGGTTTTTGTCAAAGCAGAAAACAAGCAATTCTTGGTAGGCCTAGTTACTGCCATCGATAAAAAATAAATACTTATCTCGGGTTATAACATTGAAACCCATTCTTCCACTCCCAACAGCAGTTCTCATCAGAAGTTTAACATTCATCTTGATTATCCGTCCTTCCGAGCTAAATCTACATTTGTTCTCAGTCCTATTTCACCGGGGACATTATAGATAGATATATCAATCTCTCGTTGAAATTAAAAGTTTTAGGAAATAAATCAAGTCCGAAGCGAGAATGAAATAAAGTGTCGTTGGAAAAATAGTCATTAAATATACGAAGAATTTATAACGAGGACAAAGTCAAATAAAGCTGATCTGGGCTAGGCATCATAACTAAGATGCTTTCAATGATGAAAAGAAATAAAGCTCCAAAAAATGACTCAATCATAAAAGAAATACTGAAGACCCGACAATTTGAGTTTTTACCAATACTGGAGATATTTAATCTAATCTTAAATAGTGGATGTTTCCCTGAAAACTGGTCAAACAGCTTTAATGTCGTGAAATAAACGAACAAAACAAATTATATACATATGTAATTTGTTTTGTTGACTTAAGAAAAGCATTCGACAATGTTTTGAGGGATGGTCTTTGGTATAAAATGTTAAAACTAGGTATTGATGGTACTTTTCTTGGAGTGTTATGTGACATGAAAGGTCTATAAAATTAGACGAGGGCGCCACCTCATGTTTTAACACAAAGATTGGAATAAAAGAAGGGTGTGATTGGTCCAACGCTGGTTGTGCATGGTCGATATGGTTTAAACAGAACGAAAAGTGTATATTTGACATAAATGATTAGTAAATTAGCTGATGCAAATGAGATGAAGGCCAGGATAATACTTGCAACTATTACGGGAAAAATTAACATGAACATGATGAATGTGAAATAAAAAATAAATTCTTCAATTAATACCTCTAACTTTAATAATGGAAAGTTGTGTTCCAAACCAGTGGAAAACTGCACGGCTTATATCTTTGAATGATCGAGACAGTAGATTGCGTTTGAGTAATTATCGCTCGATATCTGTTATATCTGTCCTGCTGAGAAAAGTAATGAAAAAGTACTTTATGACCACTAAGTAAGGCGCCACATATTCAAGACGTTCGAGCTACGACTCTTACGGTAGCACATATCCCTAGCGTAGAATATATCCATCCGCCGACGACAAAAAGAGTTCTTAGAAAATGTCAAATGAGTTTGCCTGTGCATAGATAGAAACAAGGCGAAATAATTTCAATGAAGAAGGAATCGACAGCAGCTTTGAAGGCTTTGTAAAAATCAGTTAAATGATTCATACAAACACAAATGTATAATTACAACAATAATGTATTTGTTATTATGATACAGTCATTCTCATGTTCAATGTTGCAAACAGTGTTTGATCCTGTCAAGTTTACTCCGAGCTGCATCACGGAACTGCCTGTTGGTCAAGACGAAGATGATTCCCTTCCACCAGGAACTGAACCCTATGGTCAAATCCACTGCAACGCTTGGCCAAAATGGTCTCTCAATGTACTTGTAATATGTGTACATAATGATATAACGGGGGATTGCCGCCACGACACTACTCACGATAACAACAAGAACTGTCCTGATGCATTTGAGGAGGCGATATTTCATCTGGTCATTTGCAGGGGCTTGAGGAGGAGAGGGCGCTTCATCTTCAGGCGTCTGCTGGTCATTTCGTGTTGCAATTGCTGGAATTACCGCTGGGTGTAGCTTCCGTTCTGCCTTCAGCTTTTTCAGAGCAATGATAAGCAAAACATAATTTGCCATCGCCACCATATCCACACCAACTATTTCCACTATAAAAGAGTATAGAGCATGGTATGGCTTCAGTCCATAACCCACGAAACAGTAATCAGGTTTACCGATTGGATACCTGAGATTCAAGATTGCAACCTGTACAGCGAAATAAATCAGCATCAAGGTGGTCGTAACCAGCAAAACTATCAAGACGGCTTTTACGGTTACGTGTATTGCATAGAAAAAGGGTTTCCATACCTTCAACAGACGATCAAAACTCCAGAGGGACAAGTACAGGTTGGAGAGTATGTGTGTTGTGTTCAGCAGTATTGTACCATAGGCGCAGGCTGATCGCACCTTTACATCCGAAAAGATTCGTAAACTTGATATGATGGTTAGAATAATGATTGCGAATGTATCTGAGAACAAGAGGGCGCGACAAAGTAGTTTGGAATGCTCTTCAAAACCACAGTTGTCACGGAGCAACACGACGAAGGTGAAAGAATTACACAAGATGGCACAAATAAGTTGCGGCAAAATAAAGTATACCCCGTATTCCGACCAAAAAATCCCAGGAAATCATGTACTTCGCTTGAATTCGACATGTGAATAGTAAAACCATCCATGATCCCAATGAATGATGTGGGAGCGATTGTGATCTGCTCTGATTGATGCTGATAAAGAGAACTGAACCACGGCAGCTGCATGAGATGATGTTCATGGAGAGTTGAGTTTGTGTATATATGTGCATATAGCTCCAACCAATGATATCTAAACCTTGTTGTAATTAACTGGAGCTGATAGCGATTATATTAGTGTGTAGGTTCCAATCGAGTTGAAACGTGTTATGACCGGAAACTATTATGTCCTGCTTTAATCTACCTGTACAAATTTGGTGGGAATTAATACCCTCAATAAAAGCATGACTGTCAGCTTAATCTCTAGTATCAGATGACGTAATGGTAATTAATTTTGTGGCTCTATTTTCCCATATCTATACGTGAAATTTGGTATGCATTGAAATCTTGTTTCAACCTGATATTGTGTAAAGCCTACAAAACAGAAGTAATGAGAGAAGCATGATGATGAAAATGATGATGATGATGATGATGATGATAATGTTGATAATGATAATGATGATGATGATGATGATGATGTTGATAATGATGATGATGATGATGATACTGATAATGCTTACCTGCAATACCATATCTGCATACAGTTTGCTCACTTAATGCACTCCCCCAGAGGTTGCTGGACTATTTTAATGAGGGCAGTTCAGATGAAACTTATGAAGTTAACCCAGCATTTTTAGCATGCAAAACATCAAACATCTCTTTTAAAATTGCAGAAATGCCTAAAAATTAAAAAAAGTGGAGAAATGAAGACCTGCAGTAGCGAACTTTCAAACATTACACTTTGTATGTGGTGTAAAATGCGCCATATTTAAATTGCAACTATTAGTTATTGGTAGGGGTGTAGGGGAGGCGTTGTCAAACACCCACACGTCCTCTTACCAGCAACGCCCCTGATCCTCGTGCCTCTTGAAAAATCTACCAACAGTGTCTGATCACACGTTGGGAAATGTGTCTCAAGTACGCCTTTCGGAAACAAAATTTAAGGTTTTATAAAGATGGAACACACTTCCGTAAATCCTTTCAATATGAATATCTGAAAATGAGACTTGAAATGAAAATGTTGACAACTCAGATAATGGATGGCAATATTGATCTTAATTGAGTGACAGGGTATCGTGTAATAACTTTGCTCCTTTATCAAATATAAAAATATCCTTCCATTAAGGCAAATATAGCAGCCATTTCCCCCCGACAATCGTAGTGGAGACAAATGAGATGGTATCAATGCTGTTATGCTAACTCACTCGATTCATTAAATCCTAATTAAGGAGGCGCGAAGGCTCAGTGGCAGAGCAGTGTCATTTGGTAAGGCATTAATCTTCATTACCGAATCCCTAGGACAGGACTTAAAGCCGTCGGTCCCCTGGTTGCTTACTTACAAGCATACACATGCTTTCTTAGCAGTCAGGTAAAACAGACCAACCAAGCAAGTCTGAAATCAGAGGCATTATCCCTTGGGAGAGAGGGGTGGCACATCCCCACATTGTCAAAGCAGTGGAACAAAATCTGCAACCCCCAATATATATTTTGTGGTTTTAACCTATCCAATATACTGATTAAAATTTTAATGCGGAAAAGTATAATTATGATAATGATTACTCAAATGGATTATTAAACCATTAATAACAAATGAACATTATGTAAAATTACTTTGTATTTTGCCTGTTTTTACTGGAATGTGGAAAATATATGAAATGAAATGAAATGAACATACAATGGGTACTTTTAGTAATTAGTATTATTTGGAAAGGCGTTTTGCAAGCATTTATCAGGTGGCTGCCCTGAAAGAATTGTTAGATATTCCTAGAATCGGTCATACTTTAATTCCAATCAAACCTTATTGAGTACAGAGCAGTATAGCATAATTATCATAAACCACTACATCTACATCTACCGTAGATTCATAGAAATACAATAAATTCTCATGTTGCTCGTGCTGTGATTTCTGCTCGTAAATTCTTTCAAAAGTCTCAGATGTGGGTTATTAGGATAGGTACCATGATGTAATGAAAGGGGGTTCCCCTTCAACATTCACCCTATGCCCTTGTACACAATCAGTAAATCATACCCTAATAAATTTTCTTAGAAACGTGACATTAATTTTTTTAATCCTCTTTTTTCTGAATTTAAACCTTTGATTTTGTTTAATGAATTTTACTGGCAGGATGGAAGGGGAGAGGGGCGGGAAACCGGGGAACTCGAGAAGACCCTAACCCCACACCGCACACATCTCCAAAAATAGAGGATGTAAACTGAAATAGAGGTGACCCCTTTAATTTGCCCTATCCTCATCCGCTCATAATGTTTACTGTATTCCTGCTACTCCTCCGCCCTGCTCCCCTTCCATCCCCATCGCGTCCTGATATAGGATGACGCATATTCGTGAACTTTCTTTTTTTAATAGGTGTGGGGTTTTTAATCTGAAGAAGACAAGCTCACAGCGCACTAATGAGGGCATTAAAAGTGAGTGTAATTGCTCTATTATTGCTCTGTTTCGTTGTTCTGCATGCGAAATATAAGATTAATATTGTACTCTGTCAAGGCTTATCATCAGAAATGTTTGCAATGATCGACATTCGTCGAGGCCCAGGTTTTATCGAAGGCGATTTTTAGCGAAGCTGATTATCTCGCCATGCTCAATGTCGTCTTTGAGGTAGCTATAAGATTAGCACCTGTTCAACACAAAGTAGCGTTATGCATAATTATCAGTCTCATTGTCATTTCTCACGACATTCACGCTCTCCTTCTTATATACATGTCACTCTTGCCTATGGTTGATCTTGCATTCCTCGCGCTCACCTATCTACAGAACGACATGCTCGTAATTGATTGCGAATTTCGTCTAGACGCCTCAAGGAAGGCTCTCTGGACTATCCTGTCATACATGCTGATGATGCTTGCAGCTGGGATTAGTGTGGTAATGCATATCCTGTCGTTGGTTGTTGCGTTCAGGGTACTGGCCGCAAACCGCATCGCCCATCATCCATCCAGAGGCGGTAACGGTACCTCGGAATCAGATTCTAGAGCACAAGGAGACATCGGCATTCGCGATGTTCCCGTGGTACCTCGTCAGCTCAAAGGCATCATTACTGTCCTCATCCTGGTCCCGTCCACACTGTCCGCGTCCATTCCCATGGTGGTTGTCATATGTCTAATATCTCTTCAGTATTTGTAGTTGGGATCTTCATATTTTAGGTTACCCGACAAGGGTGCAACAGAAATCATGATCTAAGTTCAGACTTCAGTATATTCCATCATTCTCAGAACGAGTGGTACTATACATCCAGAAATTATGATACACACGTGTCAAAACCTTTAAGTCTATAATGAGTGTATTTCGTATGCATCCCAAAACATTGTCACCATTGTGACAAGAAACATTTCTGAGGCAAAAGGACAAATATGTAAAAACCAATTGTGGAGATTTCGTTTTCAAAATCCATTCTGATGATTCAGAAATCATATTTCAAAATATCGTAGAAAAGGTAAATGGACTCAATGTATCTTATATTAATCACGCACGAGTAAAAGAATTAAGATTATCTAGTTTCAACATATCTTTTCATAGTGATCTTTTTCAGGTGCTACAAATCTGTTTTGAAAGTTCTAGATTTAGCTGAAATTTTGTGAGTCGAAACTACATTCTTATTTGGAAAGGAAAGTTATAAAACCCAACATGTTTTATTATGATCTCACAATTCTAAGGCCTGCAAAGTCTGTTAAAACTACAAAGTACTATAGGTATAATACAAATACGACCACCGCTCTGTTGTTTTATTTGACGTTTATATATTCATCTCTGTAAAAAACAGTGAATGATGTATAAAAAGTGAGTGAAACTAGTATAATGTCACTAAACTATACTACAATCTCAGAAAAAACTGTGAAAACTTTTAAATTTTTAAGGTACAGTATTAACCAACATTTAGGTACAATTTAGGTATTCTTATGTTTTTTGTATAATAAGAAACTCTTACCCGAAATATTGAACTCAATTTCGTTAAACAAAGCAATTTTGCGATTATAAAACTAGATGTAGATTTGACTATCGGGTTGATTAAGGTTGAACCTCATTTTCGAGATCAATAGTGTTTATCAAACATGCAAGGGACCCCTTTTATTGAAAAATATACCAAAACACATCCAAAACACTCATTCTTTGAACTCTTTTAAATGTACATGTATTACAAATTTTTATTGCTAAATGTCTTAGATATTTGAAAAAATTATATGTTATAAAATGTTTGAATATGGTCAATTTACAATTCTATGTCCTAATTTGTTTTCACTATTGTATTTTTGTCTGTACTTATGTTTGTTTTGTTTTCATGATAATGTGACCACATTTACAGTTGTACCAAGCATTATATTATGATCCCACCACGTTTACATTAATCTTTCTTCTTTGTATATTTGCTTGTACTATGTAATTGTTTTTACATACATTTTGTAATATACACGTTTTTTTTAATTGAGATAAATTGTAAAAATACATTCAATTCAATTTAATACAGATAGAATGTAGGTTGTCTGGGTGAAACTTGACTTTGTAATAAGTGGGAAGGGGTGGTTATTTGTTATAACAATTTGAACTCCCAGCAATGTATTTTCTAACTTCTTAGTAGGATTATTATGCATATAATACAACATATTGATGTGAAATAAAATGAACTTCTGACTAGTGAAAAGTACAGTGTAAATATGAATCTAAATAAAACAAACCACAAAAACAAAAACAAATGAAGTTTGTTACTTATTCAGTATAATCAAAAAAGAAATAAAACACAGGTAAACGACGTTTAAGCACTTTTTGTTTTGGATACAATATATTTCATTGCAAAAATAAGAATGCGGTGACATATAGACTCACATCATTGGAATACATACTTGGCATGGTAACATATACATCAGCATTGCTAATCATCTTAAGCAGACACACTACACAATTCTATCTAATCATTTGGCTTGTACACTTCAGCATAGGAAGAAAACATTATATATGCACAGACAACAATCAAAAGCCTCTCAAACCTTAAATCTAAAAAACAGAACATCTATTAGATTATGGTTTTACATATTTCTCCACAGTAACTGTCCTAGCCGATTTTTGTTTTTAACAGATGAGAGTAAGCTATGAGAAATATTAAAAGGGTATTGCCTATCTTAAAAGAAGAATGCAGGAAAACCAATGATGTTGCTATTATTTTCCTTTATGATTCAGACATAATAAACACTCTTCATTTCCACCGCCTCATAGGCAAGTAAATGATTTTTTTTTAAAATCATTATACACTCAAGCTTGTGTTTGCCAGGCAATGAACAGTTTTAACCAAACTACTAAATCTCTTTACTTTTCTTTTGAATTAAAAAAAGTATCTTTCACACTGGTTCAATTATTTATGAACAGTTATCATCTTGTAAATCATAACTGGAAAGGAATACCTACATACGCCTTGACAAAAACCTTTCTTTTACACATTAATCAACATCTCAAATGTTATACTTGTCTTATTCACCATCAGGGACTTGTACCTTGATTAATTCACTGAACTGATTAAAAAACTATTAATTACAATGTAATAAAGAAGCAATGAAGAAATTGTCTTAACTTGCATACTGATTGTAACTCAACATTTGCATATTAAATCATTTTAATGCTGAACTGCATTTTAGAGTTCTGAATTCTTTTATCATACTAATCAAAGACAACACATTTTATTGCAAATGTACCATAATTGCACGCTTTTATAATTCTTTGCATATTTACGTTGAACATGAAACAATGGTGAGAAATAAATTACATTACTTAAAACAAATATCTTGCACTTGAGGGGAAGGACACCTTGTAATTTGGTTGGATTTCATTTATTTAAAAAAAAAAATCAGTGAAAGTTTGAGGAAATACATTAAATGATAATTAAGTTTCCATAAAAGTATAGCTTCCTCTTTTGTTTCTTTTCCATTTTTCTAAAAATAAATTGAACAAAATTGTCTTATAATTTATGTGCCCTGGTAATGTTTCTCCCTGCCTTTTCTATGAAACAGATCTATTCTATTATTGACCACCCCCCCCCCCCCAAAAAAAAAGAAAGAAGTAAACAAATTGAGAGCAGCTTGTGAGAGAAATCACAGAATTACCAATTTGACATTTTGTAACTTATCTGTTTATCTCATGGTTCTACTTCTATGAAAACCAACTAAATAATATTGGGGAAGGAATTCTGCTTTAACACATCCACTAAGACATTCCTTTTAGAAGTCAATGCAATACCTAAAAGAATATTACAGGGTAATGCTAAACATTACAACAAGGCAGGAACAGATAATGGACACTGCAGACAGCTTATAAAAGTCCTAAACTTCAGTATTTCTATTTTTAGAACTCAAACCAATCAGTACTTTGCATTTTATTATAGATCGCTATATTGAGGTATGTTAACTTGCTAACATGTTTCCAACATAAGGCCCTTTGGCACTGTGGTCTTGCCCTCACTACCCAAGAAGACTCTGGGCTCAGCTTGGCCTCTATAGCCACATCCCAACCCACAAACCTGACTGAATAAATGGTAATCTTCCCTTGTGAGAAGGACGAAAACCCATGCTAAGTTGCTCACAAATCTTTAGATTTTAATGGTTTCATTTATCGCATGAAGGTTAAACTATTCAACTTTGGAACCCTTGAACCAAGCATGAATATTGAATATGTTAATCCAAACAACTATTATTCCACAGGTATTGCGGTCTCGTGATATGTCTCTGGACTGGACTAAGAATCATAAGGTGCATGGTTCAAACCCCTGTCTCAGCACTAACATTCTTTGGTAAGACGTTAATCTACATTTACCACTCTCCATCCAGGTGATGTAATTGGGTACCCTGTAGGAAAGAATTCCTTGCATGTCAGAGTGGCTTATCAGGTTCGCTTGGCTAAAGCTGTGGTAATGATAATACAGCAATTAGAAAAATGGTAGTAAGTACTACATCAATGTAAGTATCATTATTATCATTAATATTAGTATTATTATTACTGAATAATAATATAACCATTCGATGAAGAAGAAAAAAGTTAAAAGGAAAGAATCTCTTGAAACACAATTCTTCAGAGTAGTGAGCAGGAACACCCTTCAAGCAAGACATATTGGTATTCCACTCCACATAGAAATATTAAAACAGTGAATGTTTCTTAAGCCTTCAAATATCTTCATTCAGTACAATACACAATGTATATTCACATACTGAAGGCTATAGGATCACTTTTTTGCACGTGAATACTACTTAAAAAGGCACTCAATCATGGTCCTCATACATCACATTGAAGTGAGGGATAATACTGCTCAAAAGTTACAATGCCAGTGTCGCTGTCCCTTAAATGCCATCAGGAATTACATTATTTTCTAATTGAAATAATCTGAAAATGACTGTAATTCATTTAATCTTCTCCTGATGACCATGCAGGAGAAGAATTTGATTTCACACATGAGGCAGCAAAACAAATTACATAATAAAATACTTTCACATAACATGCTGTAGTACTAAATGATATATTTGCACAAAACATATAGCAATACAGTAATGTTCCACTTGTACACATTATTAGGAGCGAATATAATTCCAAGACAAGAGTTTTTTTCATTATGACATCGTCGGATAGGATAATATCAACAAATTTGTCATTAAAAATCAGCAGACACTTCTTCAATTCATGGATGTTGAGAAATGAAATTAGAATGAGATTAAAATAACCACTGAATTTTTAACAGAGCATATTCTCAACATGTAATAAGCAGTTTTCACCATTGCAAAGTACATTCTTGTCTTATTAAGAATGAATACCATATATACAATTGAATGACATGTAAATTCATTAAAGCACCATGAGACCTAAACCATGTACTAATATCTTTCCAGCTCATTCTCTTTTCCTCCTTCCTAAATAATTGATTTCGGCACCTTTACTAGTATGTCCTCGTTACAGTTAGCCCTAATTACAGTAGAAATGGTCCAATCATGATTCATCTTTGAAAATACCTTGAAAAACCTTTTAAAAAAACACTAGCACATTTTGGGCAAATTTGTGATTTACTAACTAGTTAGAGAAAAATAAGGCATTGCATCCATATAAAATATCTTTTAAACCAAAACAATATCTTATTCAGGATCGATGAATCTTTTCATCGTTGTGGATGAATAACTTGTGTTTGACACCTTGCAATGATGATTCATGAGATTTTCAAATGAATAACAGTAGATGATGTTATATTAGCACAGGCCCATGCTTTGTACTTGGTGCAACTCAAAGATAACAATATCAGATATCAAAATAGGCAGTGAGAAAAGAAAAGAAAATCCATGGGTCTTCAACAAATTTCTGATTTGATCAAACTAAATAAAACATAAATGTAGGCAAGCAAATGACATTGCAGATGTATTTAAAACAATCCCATTGTTATGATTGAACGCCTCAATGAGTCAAATATTGCAACACTATCTCTACATTTATCAACCGGCAATAAATCATTTGTTATTTTCACCTTCAGCTGGTAATTCAGTGTACTATCCCTACAAACAACATCCCCTTCTACTATTTTGAAATGAGCTGTAAAATGTTGACCTTCTTCTATTCGCAATTTCTCAAATCCTTCTTATAATCTTATATAGTTCATTGTATCATCACCCTACCCCTCTATATTAATTTATCCCCCTCAAAAAAAAGAAAGAAGAAATACAACTTCTATATTGTACCTCACTTTTACACAGTTATGCCACCTTTTCCATTTCTGATACCACATTTCTACTAATGCTTCAACATGAGAATAATTTTTACAAAAATCATTTCCTTCATCACTATTAAACCTTCTTCTTCGTACATAACATGGTAAATCAACTATAAAAAAATACCACGGCGGCAAAATAAACAACATTTTATTGGCAAGTACGGACGGAAAAAAAATTGGCTGAGTGCAATAAAGGCTGCTGGGTACATACTCATCTGTATGTTAAAAGATACAGAAATGTAATAAGCACACTGCACTCATGCCATTTCATCGTGCCACAGGAGATTTGAGGGGAGGGTGGTGGCAAATTACCTTGTAAGGTGTGATCAAGGCTATGAACCACACACAGAAGACTTACAGAATTCCTTCCATTTCACATACAATTATTAAACCAATCCTATCCCCTTATAAAGGATACTATTACTTATCCCATGATATCCACTGAGCTGATCCTGACCTCAACAGGCTCTTACATATCCAAACAGTAACACCAACATCATCAGCAATGACTACGAAGGCTCCTTTTGACAATCTTCTTCCATGTCTTGCTCTCCATCTTCTCCTTGTTTCTTCTGTCTCTCTACCTCAGCATCCAACAAACTCTTCTCTCCGTACGTCTTTGTCATCTCAAAGCGGAGTTTGTTGAGGATCTTCCGGTTTGGTCGGGCGCGGGGTGTGTCGTGAGTCAGCTCTGTCACGCTCTGTTCAGCTTCCTACAACAAGAGATTAAAGGTCAAAGGTCAAAGGGGGTTCAAGAATGAAAGGGAATGGAATCAAACATGATTATATATTTTGTGAACTATAACCATGAAAATGACATTGTGCAAAATATGTTTACATTTTATCAAAGTTCGCTTTGATTTTTGAGAAAATCATGTATCTCAAAAATCTGAGTTTGAATTTTGCAAAGATCAAGCAGCAAAGTTATTATGGATTGTTCAGAAAATAACCAGTATGACCCATAAAATAAAATGCTATTAAGCCAGGGCTTCTCAAAGTCCGGACCGCAGGGCATGGCAATCCATACCACCAGGGAGGCTCTGCTTTTTTTTTAATTGTAACAACTCCCCTTGGCCTTAGATCATATATAGACCAAAAACAAGCCACATTTTCTACAGTATAAAAGTGTCAATACTGTACATTTTAGGAGTAGTTTGTCCGAGTCTGAAACAAAATTGAGTAATGTTAGAGTCATGTCCGGCTTTCCAGCAATCAATAGTGCATTGTTCTACTTCCTTTGACGTATACGAATGACCATAACAATTTTGGCGCGAATGGCACCCAATGTTTCAGACCTTTGAGCTTTCATGGAAACCACATCTCGACCGTCAAGGAAAAGTATGAGAGCCCCTGTAATAAACTCTGATAAGATCTGATACTCTTTCTAAAGTAACAATTCCTTGGGGGGGGGGGGTAATAATTTGTTTTGTTTTTTGTCAATGTCTGTTTCCAAAGATATTAAACAGATATATCATCCCCCACCAATCATTCTTACCTTCTTCTCTCTGTTGATTTCACTAGATCCCTTGCCATACATCTTGATAATGGCTCCCCAGCTCCTCAGCTCTGGATGGAGTTGCTAAAATTGACAAGAGTTAGATGAAAACATGAAAACAAAGTATTTTAGATGGTTTTGCAAGCACAGATCTCTCTGACCAAATGAAAAACAAGCCCGCAATCACTATTGATAGAACCAACAGAAAATGCCTGTTACATTAGGATACATTGCCTCTCATAGGTTTAATGTCTCATTCAACATTCTTGGGGAAGGGGCTAGCTAACTGTAAATACACAACATATTTTACGCTACACAGTTAATGTAAGTTTTTTCTACTCCTATGTCAATCATTAAATTAATATCAATTTTTAAAAAGGGCATAATAAAGAGGCAGTTTTCTCATACAACAAACTTAACAGTTCCAACATTTTTTTAATTTTTATTTTTCCTCGCAGGTCATGCAATAAGACAGTTGATACCATTTCTTTTCCTCCTTGTATCATGCAAGAGTGGCCTCATAACCACAACGGTAATTTCATTTTAGACTTACATCATGCCCATCATAGTATACATGAACTACTAAATACTATTTCAGAGGATAAAGACCATTTGAATTGATGTATTAACTTACTTTTAAAAGCTTCTGAGCTCCTTGCTGTTTCCCATTAGCTTTGTTCTTGCACATGCCCTACAGTGCAAAAAATGTGAGAAATGAAAAGAGAAGGGGGGGGGAGAGAGAGAGAGGTGCAAAATAAATCATAAGTTCTCACAAACATTACAGGAGGTTAAAAAACTTTGTAAAAGACAAAGGTAGAAAATAGATTTCCTTTTATCTATTTGTATACACATGGAATAGTTGGAAATGGAATACAGCCCCATGAAATCCTTGGAATGGAATGTCTGCATTTTTTAGAAATAACATGATTAGTGACAATTTGGGGGTTTTATCCATCACCGATATATTTCTTGTTTACGGTAGTAATATGCAAAGATTATTCAGAATTTCATTTTGACAGCAAGCAATATTTCTTATAGGGTTTTCCATGAAATTATTGTATTTTTAGACCTGATATTTTTTACTGAGTTAAACATTTCCAGCAGTTGTAGCCATCTTCCACAATGTCCCCTCATACAAAATGTAACATAAATAAGGTAATAAACTCATAAACTCACCGTTACTGTGTGAGGACCTAGAGTCAAGGTGTACTCGCTTCGTTGATGGTTCTTTAGTTTAATGTTCATGCTGAACTTTGTGTCTGCCATACCATGACTCCTACACATTAGAAAATTGAGACAGAAATGTCAAATTTCTTCTGATTTTACTAAGAAATTCTACTCTCCAAGTAAAAATCAGTGAGGAACTCTGTTACCAACATTCTTCATATGCTTTAGCCTTCCAAGTGCAAAAATTGTATCCAAGTTTTCCCCTAACATGAAACAAGTGTATCACTTCCCCTCAATGGTAATTTCAATTAGTGAGAGCATAATATAAGTGAAGGCTAAACAATTTAATGAAGCCTATGTAGAATTTCCCATGATTCTG
This sequence comes from Mesocentrotus franciscanus, assembly GCA_037976565.1. NCBI lineage: Eukaryota > Metazoa > Echinodermata > Echinoidea > Camarodonta > Strongylocentrotidae > Mesocentrotus > Mesocentrotus franciscanus. Next base: position 37,380,343 of record CP137672.1, on the reverse strand, counting down.
TCCTAAGCAAATGATGATGATGCCATTCTAAACTCTGAGAATACTTCAAATCAAGTTCAAGCCTTTTTTTTGTTTTACCTACTAGAACTCATGAGCATAATTAAAACCAAGAGCAAAAACATAAGGATATATATTTGCAATGTTATGTTTATCCAATAGAATCTTATTGCAAATTTATAAACTGTGACATTGATATTTGATAGCAAGTTCAGAGTCAAACCTTTGTATATATTCTTGAAGGACCTGCCATGGGGTGAGTTGTCCTGCCTTCATGCATAGATCATAGATTCTGATGTCATCAATGGCTACATGGTCAAAGTACTGTGGACGCAAAGAACAACAATCATCATTGACTGGTTTCCCTTACTCTGTTTCCACATAGACTATGACACAATTTGGGTTTATTGTTGAATTAAGTAACTAGGAAAACTCAGAACAGGTGAGAAATGAAAGGCTTATACTGTTTATAAATAACATAATCATCAAATGAACAAAACTTAAGAGTAATGCTTACTCCTAGTTAAACTTGGCACAAGGCAAGTACAAGATGAATACTAAACATGTCCCACACATAAACAGTTTACTAGAAATCAAATAGAAATTGATATCAGCTACAATGGCTACAGTGATGGCATGCATAAATGCTTAAATCATAAAATCATATAAACCAATAACGTCATATTTAAAATTACCTCTGTATCGGACGGCGCTTTTGATTTAAAGTCTGAGATGAGTTCTGGTACTAGGATATCTAAAGTTTTCTTTGCTAAAATAAGAAAGAACAAAGAATACAAAAGCTATCAGTTATACAGTATAGAAATGATATGGAAACAACGGTCTTGCTCTCCATATAAAATCCAGTGTTCAGACGAGATATGTCATAACGTTCTGACACATTGAAATTCCCTTACAAAAAGCATCTCTTTTTTGTTTAAATCTACATATTGGCATATAAGGATAAACACAGAAGCAAATACAAAAGATTAGTCACGTGTTCTAAAAAAAAAATAATTCTAGTATACATGGATGGGACACATCTTAAAGGGAAATCACATGCTCAGAGACATCCTGGAGACGAAGATGGATGGTAAATGGGGAAGAGATAGACCAAGAATTGGGATGGTGTCAGACTTTATAGGTCACAGATCGTACGACATACTAAAGAAGAAGGCTCAAGATAGAGAAATGAAAGAGAAAGAACTAAAGATGACTCTGAGAGAGATAGAGAGAGACAGAGAGACAGACAGAGAGAGAGGAGAGAAGAGAGAGAGAGAGAGAGGAAGAAAGAGATAGATAGAGGAAAAGAGAGAGAGAGAGAGAGAGAGAGAAAGAGAGAGAGAGAGAGTATACATGTTACTGACCTGCTTCAGCTTTGGCTAATCTCTTACTAGTAGCTTCACCTCGACCATACTTCATACCCTTGATCTCTACTAAAGCTTCAAATGGAGCACTTGCATTTCCTAAACAGGGACAACAGCAAAGGGTAAATAACGGGAATGCAGTTGTTAAAATCACTTTAGTAAAAACTCTTTTCTCACTGTTAATGCATTTTGATGACAACAAATGTATGCGTGTGTATTATATCGACAAGTAATGTCAAATTGTCAAAGTTTTACTGTCTATCAATATCAAATAAAAAAATGTAAGTTCATATAGCACTTTTTATATTTACAAATAATTTCAGTCTGCTTTATAACCATTATTGGAACCGAAAAGTCTACAGCAATTACATATAGGGTACAATTGATATAGATGGATTTCAAAGAAATTTCAATCATAACTAAAGAAACATCCATTTATTTTCTTGATAATCTATCCAAGCTTCAATCAATGCTCATTCTTTAACTGATCTAATCATCTAGCTGTAAATCTATTCACCCTTGAGTCTATATGGCCTTAAATGTAACCATAAATATTTACATACAATTACCTAATTATAATAATAATAATAATAATAGTGGAATCTTGCATGGCGCTCATGTCTGCATATTGCCACTCCTAGCGCTCTATTATTATTACCCTGGCTTTAGCACGTCTGCCATAATAGCGCTTGAGCATTTCAAGGCATTTATTCCTGCCAGGTACCCATTTACCTCACCTGGGTAGAGTGTGGCAAGTGTAGATTAATGTCTTGCCAAAGGACATTAGTGCTGCAACAGGGATTTACCCTAGTAGCTTCCTATTTCCTTTTATAAATAATATACTCGTCTAACATTCTGCAAAAAAGCTATAAGTAAGACCTGTATATAAATTGTCACTTAATCTATCTATTAATCTATGTATCAACACATCAATTAATGTGGCATATACAATGAAGCTCTTTACTACTTTACTCTCTCATAACAATGGATAGAAAAAAAAAGAAGACTCACTGCTTTCCCCAAAGATATATTGCGGCTGTGTTCTCATGACTCTCTGTGCATACTCATGTAGTATACAGACTGGGGTCTTGTCCTGCGCATTGATTACAAATTCTATACAAAAAAAGAGAGACAGATAGAGGATAAAGAATGAAGGCAATCACATTTGAAGTCATTATAATAGTAACATTATACATAGTGAATATTAAGTGATGTATAAAATATGACTTTCCAGACCCACAATAGCAACTCACAGCTTTCACCATTTTAATGATGGAGGATAAGGCTGTTAGGGAAACAGATGTTGTTTATCTCTTTTTCTCTGTTTCTTCCTCCCCCTCTTTCCTCCCATCTCCCCTTCTTCCTCTTCTTCCTCCTCCTCCTCCTCCTTCCCCCTCCCCATGTGCTTGTTTTTTCGTTCACTCACTCCCTTCCTTCCCCTATCTCTCTCTCTCTCCATCTCTCTTCCTTTCTCTCTCTCACTCTCTCTCTCTCTATCTCTCTCCATCTCTCTCCCTTTCTCTCTCTCTCTCACTCTCTCCCCCTCTCTCTCTCTCTCTATCTATCTCTCTCTATCTCTCTCCCTTTCGCTCTCTCTCTCTCTCTTTCTCACTATTATCAGCTACAAGGATGCATCACTGGACTTACCTCTTCCTTTATTTCCTGGAATCTGACATCGTAGAACCTTAGGACCTCCAGGCTAAGCCATCAAAGACAAAGAGAACAACGATCAATCATACAGTAAAACTTCTCTATGAGTTAATTATGAATTATAATCTGGTCTACAAGTTACAAGAAAGAGTTAAAGAGATATGCATTGTACAGCCAACAATGCATCGATAAATGTGTAAATGAACAAAACAAAATCTTACATCCCCCATCCACAAACTGACCAACTTATCTCACACAAGACTGTACCAACTAAAAATAATATAGTAAATTTACAAATTAAAGACAAGGAAGAAGGGAAGGAGATGGAGATATAGGTAGGCATCAGAAACCTTAAACAGAGTAGAGATATAAATCAAACTTACAAATTGAGGTCTATCTTTGTGTTTTACTGCCTTGGTATATTTCCTTCTTGCTGCCCATGAGCTGCAGAAAAGAAATTAATGAGGAAAATACAACATTTTGATTTATGACACAAACAATTCTTGCTATGTGTTTTAAATACACGTCCTAGTTATTTCCTTCACAAAACTTGATGTACATGTATTCCACATGACAGTGTAAATGGTTTGAAATGATTTCTTTGAGAATTATACGTGAATTCTCTCATAGTTGTAGATTACAGTATACTGCAAGTACATACACCAAGTATGAAAGCTTATTATGTGTATTTCCTACACTGCCCTGCCTATTAAAACTGCAAAGGGACTTTTTCTATGTTGGTGTACAAGTAATGTTCTAATTATAACTCATATTATCCTAAATACATACTATACATACAAGTCCATACTATTGAAGCAAGGTTTACTTAGGACTTTTACAATGCACTGTTGAGAATGCAATGCCAGTTGTATACAAATTCATATTTGAAAGACTGACTTTCTAACCAAAGAAACATATATATGTAAACAGTAACAAATGAAATATTTTTTACTCACTTGAATCTCTTGATTGCAATTTTCTCAAACTGGAATAATCTTGATAAGTACTCTTGAAGGTCCTTTCCATCTGTACAGCAAGTAAATTAAAGATAGAGAAGGGGCAGAGAAAGATAGAAATAATTGTGCTTGTGAAATATTATAATTGGTAGGGATGTTGTTTCTCTTAAAAGGGTGATCCCATATTTGCTCCACACATTATATCATCAAACTTAAATGGTTAAGAGGAAGACAAATTAAGAATATAAGGCATTAAACAAGAAGTTTCTACCTATAAAAAGAAGATACATCTGTACAAAGAAATTCCTAATCTCTTCCTGTATACGACAGTCATAAACTTCAAGAGTGTTAGTTTGATTGACATGTCAAATAACAGTTATTTTGCCCTCAAACTTAGTTTTGCCTACTAGACACTATAATGCAAATGAGAGAATCTACAAGGGATGGACTAGACCTAGTAGAGTCAACAATATATTTTGTAAAGAGCCAGAAGGGAGTTAGCTCATCACATTCACTGCAAAGTTAACGTCCTTCTAGCACTCAACAGGCATAAAACAGCATACGGCAATGCAGTCAAACCTACCTACAGAATCATCTTCACATATATGAACACGGTTCTTTTTCTTGCCCTTTGACCCCTCTCCTTTATCATTTGAATCCTGATCTTTCGTCTCTACATCAGGCTTTGTTGGGTTGTCTTCTCCTCCAGCACCAGTGGACGGTTGGTCAGGTATATTTCCATTCGGGAGATCTGCACAATGTACAAGAAAGGATACAAGACAGACAACAGGAGACAATTGTAATTAGAACATCTTGATGAGCTATAAATAAGCTATATCAAACTGACATATCCTACAGCTCATATAGCCTACCATAACTACACCCAACCCAAGCCAGATAGAAACAGACATGGATAATTCAACTCAACTTGTTGTACCTGCAGCCAAGTCAGAGGTGTATAAATAACAAATAATTCCTTGCACGATTTAAGCTTGGAACAAACTGCATCTTTCAATAGTTTCCCAGGATGCAACTACATCTCTACTCTAGCAGGCTCTCTCTCCTCCCCTGAATTTCACCCTCCATCACCACCTCCTGCAGTCAAAATTCCATGAGGAGTACTGTGGAGGATCATCTATCAAGTACCAAGTAAAAAGTTGCAGGAGAATTCTTTCATTGTGGAAAAATAAATTTGCCACATATGTTCCAACCCAATATGTTCCAACTCAATAAATAGATGTCTTTGAAATGATTCATAATGTTACTTTGACTATGGAAGTACCTGCAGGTTCTGTCTTCATGTCGGTTTCCTTGGCTTCAGGTTCCAGCTGTGCCTCCTTTTCCTTCTCAAGGGCTCGACTGTAATGCATACAAGGTATGGCAGCCACTGGAACACGATGCCTCTGTTGATACACAAAACGTCAAAATCAATGAAGCTGTTTCTTGATGTAAAATACATCTTCTTTACACACAAGTCAGTTAGATAGATAGTGTCAGGGATGAAAGAAGAACAATTGATCTGGATTTGGCTACAGATAGACCGAGATGGGGAATGGTATCAAAAAGACCTAACACCCGGTACTCCATGATTGTCAGACACATGATCTGGTGAAAATTGCTCTGCAGTAAATTTCTTAAATCAGTTACATTCCTGACTTTAACCTGTGATCCAACACTATACCTAACTCTAGCCTAAAAACTGAATTCAAACCCACACAAAGTGCAACTCTGGAGAGGAACAGAGTACAGGCAATGGAAAATCTTTCAGTCTGCCCCATTCTTCTAGATTCCTGCACTCTTGAAGATCTGTGGGTTCATTCTCAAGGCTAGATCCTGCATCCTGAGTATTATGTAGTGATCTAAGAATAAGCACCTAAAACCCTATCATAACTTTAACCCAAACCCTATACCCTTGACAAATTTACATCTGGAGCAAATATTGCCAGAGCAAATCATATGTTTCGAGCCAGAATGGCGTTACGTCATATACTTCAGGACGGGGTCAACGCCCTTCTGGCTCTGAACAGACAAAATATAAATGTCAGACCACCTCAACGTGTTGGATACAATTTTATATTGTTATTTATTTCCTATACGCTCCAGCCAGAGTTATCTCATGCTTAGTGTTCAACAGGGGAATGATACGTGTAAGTTGTCCTTACCCTAGCACTGCCAGACCCTAGGAGGTACGGCCTGGACCAGGAACACACCCTTGAAGAACGGTGGAGGTAGAGAGGCATCCCACACTGATGACTGATACGTATCCAACCATCAGGTAGACCTTCTAGGGGCTCTTGACCATGTCCTCCAAGAGAGAGAAAATAGGTATAAAAGTGGTACTGTGGCATGATATCTTTTAAAAGTGCTGAATACAGATGAAACTAAGATAACATACGTGCCATTTAAATGCCTTAGATCCATCTCCCTGTGTTGCAGACTTGCAGGAGGGGGACGATCTTAAATTCTTGAAGATTTTCTCTAGGTAATACATGTTATTGGTAATACATACAATCAAAGTCAAATGTAATTCTTTATATAGACTCCTGGAATGAGCCATGAACCTCATTCCAAATTATGTAACCATGCATTAGGAAAATGATAACACCCAGCTGGATAAATCAAAAGCAATTCATTCTCACCAAAGGATAATTTTTTTTTTTTTTTTTGGGGGGGGGGGTTTAGTTTTTGGATTTCTTTTGCTTTTTTTTCAATAAGCAAACCTGAAAGATATATTCCTTCAAAACATTTTGAGCTCTTTTAAGTGCTTAAAATATTGAGTAACACAAATTGATCCTACAGCTCTGATGGAATTGAATTTCTATTACTCACTCTTGAGTACTGTTTTCTCCTTGACACCAATAAGGCCTTCTGGAAGTGCACCTTGAGTCAGGACCTTTCTCCATGCCTCTCCTGCCTTCTTCCGTCCCTTCCCCTGCCGTGTGCCATCACCTTTACTTTGTTTGTACTGATCAGGTAGGCCTTCATCCAGAAGAGCATCAAGGTCACCTTCACTGTCTGAATCCCACTCCTCTTCCATCATCTCTTCATCATCGTCTCCTTCCTCTTCCAAGTCATCCCCTTCCTCATCAAGGCTGCCATCGGCAATGCTTCCTCCTGCATCACTGATGTTAGTAGTCCTAGGTTTATTTCTATGTGGTAAACCACTGGGATTGTTTGATTGGATGTATCCACCACTAGCATGTTGTCTTGTGGAATGGTTCAGTTCTATGTCTTCATCATCAATGTCATTGCCATCCACATCATCACCGTCTTCATCAATCACTATCATTTCATCATCACTTCCTCCTTCACCTTTCCATACTTCGTTATCCTCCTCTGGAAACACTTCAACATCCTCCTTCTCTTCCTTCCCTCTTTCTTCTTCTCTGCACCCTTCTTCTGTTTCCTCCATCATACACAATTCATTGGCTTCACCAACCCTCCCAATGTCTTGATAAGATGATCTAACGCTATCCAGTCTATGGAAATGATGATCGTCGTCGTCCAAGTTTATATTCAATCCAAGCAAGGCCGCTGCGCTATCTGGCTTGGCTTCTTTCAAGCTTGACTCGATGTCCCTGATTACATCGGGAAAGGCTTCAGCAATATCCCAAGCATCATGATCATAGGCGATGTTTGATGGAGTGATGTCGACCGGCTGGCAGAGTCGCTTGGTAGGTGGGGATTCATCTAAAGCTTCCATTGGGGGATAGAGGAAAGGTTCTACTTCACCTCATCTGCAACCAAAGATGATTTGTTAGGATCATGCAATGGCAAACAAATTCTCTGCAAATGTTAAAAGGGAAAACAGACAAATCAGTAACAAGCTCACTTATGATTAGCAATGACAATTGACGTGCACAGGGATATATATGTGTACACAATACCGAGATGTTCAAAATGAAGAAGTCACACACCTGGTTAAATTTCTTCTTCCTTGAAACGATTGGAAACGAATGAAAATAATGTAACACTCAGCCAAAATGAGCACTCTAGTGTTCATTTCAATGATTCACGGCAATTTATCCATTCAAGGCTCATTAACTGATCCTAAGAATTAACTAGTTTGGTATGAACTAAAACAACACTCATGTCGCTTATTGTTTAAGTAATTAGTACAGTTGAATGCAACATTAAAGCATGTTACCTGTCAATGTTAATCCAAAGAATATGCTCCAGTTGATAAAGCCTACTCTGTATACTAGAAATCAAAGGCTCCTCTTTTGTACTTCTTGACTTGTACAGAAAAACTTACACTCTACCACCTAAAAGGGCAATCCAACCTTGATAACAAACTATTCTAAAAGAAATTTTAAAAATAAGAAAAGTAGACTGGTGAAAGTTTGAATAAAAACAGACAAAAGATAAGAAAGTTGTGATTTTCTAAAGTTGCAATCACTAAACATACAAGCACTTCAAATTGGCTCAATCGGTAATGCCACTATGACGAAGTGCCTGACAACTTTCCCATTAGTTCCAACACACAAAATGACTAAAATGTCAAATTTTGCAAAATCTATGACTCGGGAGTGTCTTTTCTTTTTAGAGAACCTTTAATAACATGATATCTACAAAATATTTTGATGAGCCTCCTAAGGGAGAAGGCACTTAAGAGAAAAAAAGAAATTTATGGTATTTTTTAACACGACAAATGGAAGAGTTATATCCGTGACTATGTCGCAAGCCAGTAACCAAATTGCAGATCTGAGATTCGCACCACTTTAGTTATCTCATATTTTAAACACTCATAACTTTTTTATTATTGGTCCAATATATTTCAAACTTTCGCTATTCTGTTTTTCTTACGTTTCAGCATTCATACAAATTAAATTATTACACAGGTTGGATTGTTCTTTAAGTGCCTTTCAGGGTAATGCTTTCTTCCACATCATGCTATACAAATTGTTGAAGACTATATTAGACGGATATGTTACCAGCAAAAACAGCATGGCAATGTAAAACCCCATGCTTGTCTTGTGATAACATGCTCTGCCTTATCATGGCATCCACCTAACCATGTCAACAATTAATTGATCTTAGCCACACGTGCACTATTCAACAGAGAAAAGAAAGTATAACGTACAAAACAAATAATACTTGTTAGCTTTTATTTGACATATGAACTTATTAAATTATCTTGCACTGTTTTCTATTTTTAAAGACAACTACTACATCGTAGCATGGTCTGTGATAGATTTGATGCTTCAAGAATGTCCTTTGTTACAGAGATCTAATTTGGAAGGCATTTGCACATGTTCAGCATATCTCCTTGTTTGATATGTACATAAAAAACAAAATAAACATGCAGTCATATACATGTACCCTACCCCTTCCTCCTCCTCCTCCTCCTCCTAACAACAGTAGAAGCAATCATCCAAAACAATTCAGAATATTAAACAAAAAACTCATAATCATCATTAGCATGCTATGTCCTCTCCAATTCAAGAACTTTGATGCGTGACGGTAGAAGACGAACCAAACGCGTTGTTAACATTGGGATGCTTACTCAGCTATACTGTACTTAACCCTAGTAAAGACAAGGCACACTGAAACACCCAGGAGGTAAGATCAGACCTTGTCTAGACCAGTGAGAAATCAGTACAGTCAAGTTACATTCATCATCATCACCACATACAGGAGCCAGGTAGTTTAGGGTAGGAATAATGAAGGAAATACTCCTTGTCCAGCCCATCATGAGATGCTGACATGAAAAAGCTGATACTTCTGCCAAGGAGGAATTATATAGTATACATTAGGTCTACATGTACAAAGCATCTTAAAATAAGTGTTTCATATGGTTGTACATTGAACGACACATACTCTGGTGATAATACCAGTCTATATCTTGCATCAATTGATCAACATTTCAACTTCAACTTTAGACCAAACACTCTACCTATCCCTTACCCTAAACCTAACTTATATTAAACAAAATTGCACCCTCACCATAACCACAATGGCTAACCCTGCAGCTTTGAAAAAATAAAGCCCGGGGAGTAATTGTCTCCAGAGAGTATGTCAGGGCACTGTTTCACTTTCATATAAAGCACCTCTGAGTTTTGCCTCCACAGAAACTCCATAGATCAGGGCATGGATCACTAGAACTGAAATAAACCCAACTGTCAAATCAAATGGCTTATTTCACAGGTTAATAAAGGTAACAAGCAAGAAATACAAGTGATTTAAATGTAGTATCCATTAACCTGCTATACATGTAGATTGGAAAGTTTCAAACAAAAAGTTTTTTTCTTCATTATTATTTCATGTAGAGTAAAGGAGGCAGTTTTCGGCCGGTCCGTTGGATGCATGGTAAAATCCTTTAAAATATATTGCATAATGGCATATCACATATCACACACATACAATAACATGCCAGAGTCACCGGAAAAACCACATTTGCAAAGGAAAATGTATCTTAAAATATCACATTTTAGCGATGTAATCGGCGGTCCCGCTACCCCAATCTGAAAAATTGAATATCTTACACGTGTCTGTAAGGAATATGGGTACCATAAAATGAGCTGTATTTCAAGTATTTTTCCAATTTAGAGCCAGATCTTTTGAGTAGTGCAAGCTTAAAAGTATCTCACCGCACGTATCCTATCACTGCAGTCGGATACTATAGCGCTGTATCTCTGTTTAGTTCAGATTCCAATTTCTGATCACCGCACCCGCAGGTGTAGTTTTCGGCCGTGCGGAGGATTACGTGCTCTGGCCGCACATGCTATAAATCAGCGGGCGTACGCACGGCGCGCGCTCCCTATTGACTTTGTACATGCGGCCGAAAAACTGCCTCTGAAAAAGTGAACAAGGAAATGAATATTGCCATGGCAATTCATGATTTGAACAAAAAATGATAATAAATAGGAAGTAAAGAGTCCAAAAATAGGATTTTGCCTTAAGTGGCCGAAAACTCCCTCCTCTACTCTAGGCGATTTAAATGACAACATGTTCATATTTCAATTTTGTGACATGTATTATCCTACATAAGTTTTCATTGGTTTTCTCAATATCCCAAACACTTCAGATGGTCTTCTTCTTTTTTTCGTTCCTTTTTTGCCTAGAGTAAAATATAGTCAACCTTGCACTTTAATGATGCATCAACGTTGAAGTCAAGATTTTACTTATTTAAAATATCTGTGCCAAAGTGCTGCATACAAAAAAATAGTGACTAATTTAAAGAAAATTCCAAGTCCAAAAGTGAAAAAAGGGTGTTAATTTGTTCACACAAGTCAAATTCAGAAATAAAATGACACAAACAAACATGGAACTAATAATATGTCATGCATCACAGCACGCATCAATGAGCAAGGTCTGGCACATGCTCATCCATCAAAAACAAAGACAAAGACAAGGTTAAACTAGCGACGAATTAAACTATAAAAAAAAAGCTATAAAAACTATTAAAATTTTTTTTAAAAGGTTTTTGCATTATCATGAAATAGGAAACCACGATTTGTTCTGCACTGTAGCACTTCATTTCGTCATTTTAGTACTCCATATGCATCTTTTCTACAAGAAAGGTGTGTGCACAATTGCACATGGAGACAAGCGAGTGATTTCCAATATCTTGATAGCCAAGATTTCGGCTTAATTGCAGAATACCCTACCATATTGTTAGTCTTCATATATTAGCCGTAGATATAGATTGTGATTTTATTGTTTGCGATAACGGTGATACAGGTATTGAATATTGTATAATGCAAGTGTTCGTATTCATTTGGTGGATGAAAAGTTTAATTTTACGCCATTTTGTGCGTCATTGCAGTGCTGAATTTGGTGTGTTCATCGCTAATTTTGTGACAAATTTAGATGGCTTTCCTGAAGATATTTCATGCAAGATTTGTGGTATATTGATAAGCACTGATTCTTGGCCTTACCTTTGACTTGTTTCTTGCTTATTATGGTCATTTAGTAGATGAATTACTTGCATTTTGAGCACTATTTCAGTAACGCAAAAAGTCTAACCCGTGTATAGTCCCACACACGTATGTGTACGTAGATTTACAGTACATGGCCTTGCGCTTGCGTGCGCTCGCAAGCGCTAACGTTAAAGCTCTATACAAGGCGCTTAGTCTGCTGTCAAAGACCCTAATCAATGAAAATAGTTTTGTGCTTAATAGATCTAGTATGTCTCGTTCTAAAAATACACAAGAAAAATAGTTTTGTGCTTATAAAGCTAGACTAGTATTGGTCGATGGTCGTTGGTCTTTGGCTACTTTTATTTAATATTTGTCAGCCTCTTCGTCGATGGTCGTTGATCGTTGGCCTTTTTCAACAAATATTTGGTCGATGGTCATTGGTCGTTGGATTCTTTTATTCAATAAAATTTGGTCCATGGTCGTTGGTCGTTGGATTCTAATATTTGTCAGACTGTTGGTCGATGGTCGTTGGACTCTTTATTTAATATAGATCTAGATCTAGTTTAATACTCGAAACTCGGTAGCATAGAAAGCCCGTAAAAGCGTGGTAGGGTATTCTGCAATTGTTCCAAGATTTCTAATGTAACTCAAATGTACTGTCAATGTCAGATCAAATTCAGATGCAGACCAAGGTAAGCGAGGTCTTCTTCTTCTTCTTCCTGAAAAGTGCAGGCTTCATGAAATGAAGATTAACGCACTGTGGGTTGATGCGCGCACAGTACGCAGACAAGAATTTCTGGTGCAGGTATTTCCATTGTATAGTCTACATACAACACAAGTCAACAGACTAGAATCTAGATAGATTCACCAGGGCAGGGTCTGTGAATTAATTCAACATCGTGCTGATGGCAGCCTTCATAACTAAGTCTATATCAGTATATGCATCTCCTGTAAATGTAATCAGTAAATCTGAATTAGTTAAAGTAATAGGCCTACTAAGCAATAAAGGAAGTAGATCTAGGAACATTATTCACTCAGTCATGGCATGCCATGCCATTAATTGTCATCGACATGTCACTCAATCGGACTTTCGATTCGAATCATCATATTTTTTGTTTGTGTGAGAACACGCTCACACAAATGTGACTCACGTACTGTACGGACAATTATCGAATCTTGGTCATATAATCAATCATATAATATAAGTTTACAGATTTGAAGTTGACAAAATAACCGTAATTTTACCAAATATTTCAGCTGATCCCCCACCAATGGCCAAGCCCTCTACTCTAGAAATAAATCCTGGGTACGTCCGTCGTACCTATCCCAGGCCCAGAGATGAGAAGTCAAGCATTTCTTCTCTTTGCCGATAGATGGCAGTGTTCAAAATGGCGTTTTCCATTCGCAAAAATGTGATCTCGTCGATTTATCAATATCATAAATTACTTGGTTTACGAGGCCTGAAGATCACACATGAATGCTGGACCTGTCTTCCACTTCAAAATCATCAACTTGTGAGTATTAAATTTGTTTGATATGACAAAGGTTATCCCTTTTAAAGGAAAAATAGAGCCGCCAGGTCTGTAATGAGGTAGGTCCCATGCGTACACATTTGTGTTAGTAGTCCAGTGATTGGACAGGAATGAATTGCCATTGGAAATTACACATAGGCCTAGAGTCTAGCTGCTTCTACTTCTTCTACTTCTATGCCAGTACTCGTCGAAAGCCTTTTCAGCAACTAAACGAGGAAATTGTGGTGTGGTGTCTCTCACAGTGGTCACGATTGATTAGTGCAGCGTGCGTATTACTGCATTACTATCCTGGCTGTGTATTAAAAACTGTTATAGTCTAATAAGTAATATTAATGTCTGACTATTGTCATGTATTGATTCTCAACATTTCAAACACCACTGTTGACTGTACAAAAGTAAAAACTCAACAGAATTCACTAAAAATTGGTACTTTAGTGACAATTGATGACACCTAAATAGCAGTAAAATACAATCTTTTCAACTTACCGACGCGATATTTTGAAAATTGAAATCGTGATTCTAGAATCTACTGTCTAGTGTCAAACTTGCCAATCAGCCACATTGTATTCATTGTGTGCATTAGTGTGCAATTGTGTGCAGTTTGTGTATTGTGTGTAATTGCAGCCTCTCAGGATGTAGTACAGCGCTAGAGGTCAATACGCATTAGCATTGAACCATTGACTCTCTATTAGTAGGGGGTCTGATCGCGCACCCGATGTTGTGTGCTAAAATCCTTCCCATAGAGATTGCACGCAGCCCTATGCAGTCTATGTGCATTACGCGATCATGCAAAATTGGTCAAAGTTTTTTTTTTTTTTAAGTTCAAACCTTTATTCTTTGTGATCCTGAAGGTGATACTCAATAAATGAGGTGTCATATGAAAGAGCAGATTAATTCCAATATTTCCAGAGGGGCGTCATCTCGAAATTCTAAAAATATCTTGGTCAAAACAGCTATTTAAACATTGTTTCCTGGCTAACTCCGAAATTTGCCACTTATGAGATATGACGCCCCTGGCGATAAGTAGTCCCAGTCGTAAGGAAAATATCCCTACGCTTATTTTTTCGCTACTATTAGGGTGTCTGAACGATTTTTCAATTTTCCCTTTTGGATCGTTTTTGACCATTATGGTTGGATAATTGAAAAAATTATTCTCTCAGAATAATGCATTTCAAATTTCAAGACTCACCGATGTTTCTATCAAAAGTTACAGCCCCTTCAATTCCCTCCAATATTCATCCTCTTTTTTGTCAGAATCGACAAAAAAGACGTACACGCAGAGTTATGTTGTTTTGCTAAATATAGCAAAACAACTGAATTGCGCAATATGCAAGCATACACATATGCGTGCAAGCGTACGCGTGTTGTAAACTGGATGCGCAACTCAAGGCGATCGGCAATCCATTGTCTTCAATGGGCACCCACTTCCGGGTTCGTAAACATGCGGTCCGATGCATATTCATGTGAAGATTTTACGCGCTATCACCATGGGTTCAGACGGCGCAGAGCTCACGCCTCCCTACTTAGCTGATCCGAAAAATGTGGGGAAGGGTATTTTCAAACTGTAATCGCTTGTGATCCCTTGGGGCTAGCGAAAAAATAAGTGCTGGGATATTTTCCTTACGTCTAGCCCTACATAAGCCTGGGGGGCTTGGTTAAGGAAAGTGGCAAAGATCGGAGCTATGATGGAAACGATGTTTAAATCGCTGTTTTGATCAAGATATTTTTAGAATTCCGAAGTGAGCCCCTTTGGGGACTATGGAGAAAAACTTGCTCTTTCATATGACACCTCATTTATTGAGTATCACCTTCAGGATCACGAGCGATTTAGGTTTGAATTTCGATTTGGTGATAAAAACATTGACCAATTTTGCATGATTGCGCAATGTACGTAGACTGCATAGGGCTGCGTGCAATCTGTATGGGAAGGATTTTAGCACACAACATCGGGTGCGCGATCAGACACCCTATCTCTATGCTTTGCTGGAGTGTTGGAAATCGAATATCTGTAATCTGGTAATCACTCACATCGCCAAGGTAGCCTTACGGGCTCAGTGATTTATGAAATGTGATAGAAGGTGCACTTCCAGAAGGCCTTATTCAGTTATTGGTGTCAATGTGAAGAGCCATGCCATATGCCATGTAAAACAAACATAAATAAAATGTGAACATAGATAGGTCTATGATAGACAATAGAGATAGACATACTACATAGATCTAGTGAGTAGTGTCATTATCATCATTGGATTTGAAGGAGTCTTCTTTCTAATTCTAAATTCTAAAAAGTCACACTCACACACCTCATTCAAGTTTATCACAATTTTAAACACCACTTCATGAAAGTCACCAACATTCACACAAAATCAGCATTTTAATTAAGAGAGAAAGAGAGATTTATAAATAACCTCTATGAAAACTTCCAAATTCAGAACCTAAAGCCTTAGGCGTTAGCTTCGAATTGATGTTGAACTTTTGGTTTCAGAAGACTTCTGAATTCTGACTTTGCCTGAAATGAAATGACATATAGATATCTACTCAAACTTATGACCACAGGAACTTGTTTATTTCACTGTTCATCATAGTTTAAGACATGTATTGTTTTTTTGTTTGATGTAGATCAGTACCAGTAGTATCCAGCATGATGATGCAAGTTTTAAGACCAATGAGGAGATGTCCTGGGTGAGGAGGATACTTCAAGGAAGTGGACCAAGTGCGGATGTGGATGAAACATCGCTGGAAGATGAAGTGGTAGCAGTAGAACCAAGATATATGGAGATACTACAGGAGAAACAAACTAACTTTATATCCAAGTGAGTGTGCCGTATATTCTCTGTGAAGTAGGAATTTATGAGCTTTTAGATGGTATTCATCTATTTATTTAGATGAGTCTTAAATGACTAGTAAAGCATCTAGACCTTGCTTTCTCTCTCTTTCTCTTTCTCTTTCTCTCTATCTCTCTTTCTTTCTCTTTCTTTTTCTCTTTCTCTCTCTCTCTCTCTCTCTCTCTCTTTCTTTCTCTCTCTCTCTTTTTCTCTCTCTCTCTGTGCCTTCCTGCCTCCCTCTCTCTCACTTGCTTTATTTCCCTCTCTAAAACTTTTTTAAAACTAAACAAATTTCTATTTATGGACAGCATATTTGCATTATCACCAAAATAGTTGCAACATTTAAAATCAGTCCAAGAATGTAAGAATGAACTTCCCTGTAAATGTTAGATAAATAATCAAAAATAGTAAAAAATAGTTTTGTTTATCATAACAATTTGTTTTTGTATTATAGTATGTAGTCTGAACTTTCGTATGAATAACTCTAAAATCACAGATCTCAAAACTAGGGGAGATTTTAATGAAATTTCATTAGATATATGTAGTAGCTGTAAAAAAAAAAAAAAAAATCTGTGAAGTTTAATTTCCCTTTTATTATGAATTTTTTAAGGATAATCATATTGCTTCTCTGTCTTTGAACATAATAATAAGATTTAATTTATAAAGCGCCTTTCCATAAGATACAAAGCGCATTAATAAACAGAAAATAATTACAAACAAACCAAGGAATTATAAAAGATGAAATTTTCAGACAGCTCTTGAAAGATGTGAGAGTATGGCAAATCTTTAATACATCGTCTTTCTTTTCTGCTCTCCATCCTTTCAGACCAGAGACTAGGAGGAGAAACTACTCTCCTCCTCATGATGTAGAAGATAGTCTTGAAGAGCTGACCCTTCAGCTTACTACTGAGACAGATCCAGTCAACTGGAAAGAGGTCTCATTCGATGATAATATTCTCAAATTTCAGGTGGGAAGATTGTCGATATCTCCTTTTTCAACAAACCAAGCAATTTAAATTAGAAGTATGTAAACATTAATTCAAAATAATTGTGTAATTGTTTGTTGTGATTATTTAGTCAACAATGGCGTGGAAACATCTGCTAAAAGGCTGTCAATTAGCAAGTCTGGATGAGTATTTCTTGAATAATCATGTTTCAGTCTATCTAGTTCTTGCCCTTTATCAAACATGTTATACAGTAAGGCTTCTTGAGAAGTCCACATTTGGTGTATGAGCTTGTTACTAATTGTTGGCTCTATAAAGGTTTAAAAAATATATACTACCCATGAGCCCAGTTTGTTTCAAGATGATCTTATGTTGTAGTCTTACACATTGCTTTAATATCATGTTTGTTTTATATGTTTCATAAATGCTACAGCTCCTGTCCAAATGCTCCCAGACGTTCCAACACTCCGTCCCTAACTACCAACTGAGGAAGATGAAGACTGTTGAGGATGTGCTTACTTTCTACCAGACACCGGTAAAGGATACTTCTGTGTACGATGAACTGAGTACCAAGGAGCTCCCACCAAATTTACGTATACAGTGGGACTACAACGACTCCAAGCTGGAGGTTTATGAAGAATACTTAGAATATGTAAAGAAGAAGAAATCAAGAAAGCCTTCTGATTGGCCTTTCAGGCCGTCACATTGAAGGCTCAATGATGAGAACATTTTGGACTTGCTGTGTGGCAAATCAGAAGTGTGTGGACTTGCACCTACAGTTATCTGACAACAAACTCCTGCCTTTAGAGTTGTAGTTTGAAGTTCAGAACTTCTTTGGCTTTATTCATGCCAGAGCTGTAGCATGGGGAAACGGATGCTTGAATTGAGCCTCTACATTCAAGCATGCATAGTGCATTGATGAAGTTTATCTTAGCAAATAGAACATTGCTGCTGGATAAAAAGTCACCTACCATACTCCGAGATGTGATGATAAACTATCATGAGCAAATGAATTGTAACTTCTCCTTTGGTTATTTAAATCATTAGGGAAATTGATAAAGATTTATCAGTAACAATACAAAATACAAAATGAACTCAAATGCAACCAGGGCCAGGATCGAAAGTATTTTTTTAAACATTCAAATGCGTAAGGAAAACTTATTCTAAAATAATTTCAAGTCTACATGGATTTAAAAAAATCTACCTTCAGTCCTTCACGGGCCCTGGAAAATCTTAGCAACTTGTGAAATGTCTTAAGAGCCCTCGTATATCTCCGACTTTAATATGAAATAATTTGTCATAACCTATTAATATGATATGAAAGTTCTTGGCTATTCATACATTAAATATTAAAATTATATGCAAAATAAATTTGTTTTAGACTTGTATGCAGCAGTGGTTATCAGGATTTATTAAAAACTTAGGGCTTTGTGTGATGTAGGAAAAAAGGGAGATGAGAGAGAAAGAGAGATGAGAGAGAAAGAGAGATGAGAGAGAAAGAGAGATGAGAGAGAAAGAGAGATGAGAGAGAAAGAGAGAGAGAGAAAGGGAGGGGGAGGAGGTAGAAGAGGAAGATAGAAAGGGAGTGATGGTCAAGCGTTCGTTCTGGTGACATTTGTTCATGGCTTTATTTAGTTTAAATAAGATATGTTTACAACTGGGTTTTAGTTGGGTTGAGCTTTTGGGTCAGTTAATGTAGGGAACGGACTCCCGAGCAATTGCTGTTGAAGCATCTGTCGTAGCATCGTATGATGTGTACGATAATGAATGTTGGGCTATGGCCTGAAACCTGCCATCCCTGCATGCTATGTGACCTTTGTATACAAGAGTTTCATACCTTTCAACTATGTACTAACTTTGAATAGTTCTGCAGTAGGTGAAAGGGAAACTAAAATCAAAAGCAAGCAAGTTGTTTTTGAGTCCAGGACTAAATTTGGTTTCTTTGCACACAAATATAAAATGAACTATCCTGGTTGGGATGCTCATCTGGGACTTATTGGTCCATATTAGAAATGGAAACGCAAGAACATATTGCACATCATACTCGCATATCCAAAGCATGAACACGAAAATACCTCTCTTACAGAAATATAGACATTCATTGCATTTTATCATGCAAACCAAATGGGTATTGAAGTGGTCACTGAATGGCTAGATGATTGAGATGCCAATGTTAGATTCCTGTAAACTACTACCGGTAATTGACCTTTGTAATTTGCAAAGGAAAATCACTATTTTTGTTGTGCTTTAACTCAGGCTTTTCTACATTAATCTTTAGTTCATCTACCGGTAATGATTTTTAGAAAATGGTTGACAACTTGACATATACACATATACATGTATATCTAATACCCTTTTCAAACTGGTTCTATCGGAGTCACACCGATGAAAATACCGATTGAATTTTCCTTATGTAAACAAAGGTGAAACCGCCGTTTTCCCCGCTGTCGCTTTCATACTGCCGGTGAAATTCACTCGCTGTGGCGAGCTCGCCAGAAGTGAAGAATTATTGGGCAATCGCTGTTAGCTGCTGGCGCGTTTTTGATTCGGCAGACAGTGCAGTGCATGCGCAGCTCAGCTCGCTAGCTATATAATTTTACGATGCAACGGTAGCGAAAGTTTACATAAAGTCAGTGAAAACGAAACAGCATGTGCGATAAACAAAAATCCATTCTACTTTCATTACATGTGTTATTAATCAGTTTTAAATATTGTTTTGTTCACCATTTGGTCTAAGAAATATATAATTGTGAATAAATATATTATCATAACGATATATACTAATTTTTTTTATTTAACAAAGTTTATCAGTAATGTAAAATAAAAATAAAACGAATCTATTTAAGCCCGCACCCCATCTCGCTAGCATGCATGCAAGCATGTTCAACACAATGTCAACAAACACAGCTGGTTACGAAAAAGCGCGTATACTGCGACCTTTGACCTTTTTCATCGCTGTTTTAATCGCTGTTTTCTCCCGAACGCATTCACAGTGGCTGTTTCATCGGTGTCACACCGATAGAAAGAGAATTTCTCCTGCTCTTGAGCAGGAGAATTTAATCGCCCATTTCTCTTCTTTTCATCGGCTATTTAATCGGCTTTTTCTCCTTTGTACCTTTCAAACTGGCAGTTTCATCGGATGCGTCCGGATGCATCCGATGAAAATCAGGCCAGTTTGAAAAGGGTATAATATACCAAGATAAATAAAATGTTCAGCAAAGCATCAGACATAGGACATTATTGTGTGTAGTAAAAGATTTCATCTTTATTTTCACATGAATGGAAAAAATAATAACATTCATTGTAGTTCTGAAGAACATGATTTCTTCTTAGTTAACCAGGCCATACTATAGTATTGGCCAGACAACAGGTTATTTAATTCCCACATGACAATAACTAAATTTCTAAATATCAGAGAAAAAATAATTTTAGCAGATTATTATTGCCTGCAATATTATCTTATTTTGTCTGTTACTGAAAGCAAACCACCATTTATAATGCACTTGATAGCATGAGATCCTCATAAGCTTAAGGCCCATGTGCCATATACAGTGGTACATTAAAGCTCCCATAATCAGTTTTTTTTTCCTTTTATCTTAGATCAGAAACAGTGAATAATTTAAATCATTAAATTATAAATCAAACCCTTCTTTTAATAAGTAAAATTACCTTAACATAGAAGATGCAGTAAATGGCTTTAAAGAGGCTGGAGTGTTTCCAGATCAATGCAGGACTCTTGATTAACTGTTTTATTTGGGTTACCAACCAGGGCACCTAGATGATTGGCAGATTCAACTTTTTGAGGTCGATTACAGTAAACTGCAGAAAATTCATGTAAAACAATTTAAAAAAAAAAAAGCAGGACTTAAAGGTTGCCCTGAGGGATATAAGGTGGTTTCTTAGCAGTCGGGTAAAATAATCATCAAACATCAATGGCGTCCAAACCCTAGGGGAGCGAGAAGTGAAAGGCCTTGACCAACAACGGTCAATTATTCATGACTTTGGGATATTTATGACATTACATTAGTCCTGTTAAAGGTACTTTAAAATGTATTTTACTTACATAAAACATTACAATTATATGCAACTCAAGAAATTAATAACAAGTCCCAAATATGTTATCCTGATTGGTTGAAAATCAAGTTACACTTAATCACACCTTTTTTATTATGCAAGAGGACCCGCTGGTGTGACATTTCAAGGATCTCCCATCAAGCAATCCTCCAATCATTAAGAAGACATAGACAGTATGTTTAAAGTTGTAGACAGAATATTTCACTTAATAAATAGTTCAATGAGTTATATGCCTGATGGTGTGATGACCGACATGATGACGTCCATATCACTGGAATGTTCCATTTGTCTATAGCGTTCACAGAAGATGGCTTGACTAGTTCATTCCGGCTGATTCCTGCCGGTGTGATATCTCAATATCAACAACACAATGTTACATTCATCAAGGAATAAAACTATGACAGGCTGTCCAACAAGGCAGAGCGAGAATCCTGCCTCTTAAATAGTTTGATGAATTTATCGCTGAGAACTCGGTCAATACTGAGCAATATTTCCATTTCACAGGAACATTCACAGATTAAGACAGGACATAAGAAGTTGCAGACAGAATTGCCTTCCTCATGAATAGAGTTTGATGGGTTCATAGCAGATGCCTGCTCATGAGATAACCACAAACAAGGCAGAGTACCCATCCTCATAAATAGAGTTTGATGAGTTCATAGCGGGTGCCTGCTGATGTGATAATCCAAGGTCTAACAAGGAAGAGTACCCATCCTCATAAATAGAGTTTGATGAGTTCATCACTGATACCGGATGGTGTAAGAACTCCTAGGTCAGTGAAGAGCAGCGTGATGAATGCTGGAGGAGTGTAGTCGATGAGTGGATGCTCATGGTTTAGATCGGCATTGTTCTTCATCTTTGATGCTGGGTACTGCAGGATATGCAAGAAAGTGGGGGAGATATATAAATAGAGAGAGAAAGAGAGAGAGAGAAGAGAGAGAGATAGAAAGAGAGAGAGATAGATAGAAATAGAGAGAGAGAGAGAGAGAAAGAGGACATAGTGGAAAGAGTGTAGAGATAAGGGGGAGAGAAAGGCAGGAGGAAATATAACAAAAACGATGACTGGTTTGTATCTTAATTGCTGATAATGAAATATTTAGGTATATGGGACTGCTATCGGGACTACACATAAATATGTCATCAATTGATCCATGATTTAAAAACTATTATGAGTTATACATGTACTTGGGATATGGGGGCATTTCCAGACACAATGTTAGTAAGATATTCTATTGTGGTTTTTTCTGACTTGTTTTCAATTACAGATCAATCAATCAATCTTATTTACTGGGTGTAAGCCATAAATATGTTTAAACAATTGACATTTCTCCCAGGAAGAATTTACATTTATAAAAAAAAAAAGATATTCTATTATTATATTTCCACTTTATAGGAATAAAAAGAATGACAAAGCTCACTGACTATATAGATGTATTAGGTTAACTAGAACTCAACCTCCTATTTAACTGTAGCTTACCTTATACTCATCAGGGACATCTTGTTGATTGAGTGGGTAGATCATCCGAACAAACTTGAAACTTTCTGCTACCACATAGACTGGTTTATTAACCACCTTGGCACAGGTTGCTATCTGGTAGGTTCCAATCTGAAACAAAACAAAACACAGATACAGTAAGAAGCTTGCATTCATGGGCTGTCTTGCTTCTCAGGCAGACTTCTAACATGTCACAACACATCACTCAAAGCATATTGCATTGCATATATATACAATTGTATATACAGTATGACACCTGAATTTAGAGAAATAATTACAAATGAAATGCCATGTCAAAGGGCATGAAATAGGCACTGAGATGGGATTCAAACCCAACCATCTTGTCATTAAAAGTCAATAGGAAGGATTGATTGTTCTAAAATGTTACTTGGTGAGTAAAAATCTTGAAAGACTTACCTTATTGATGATACCTCCACTCTCCACTATTCCTTCTGCTCCCATTATCACCAAGTCAATTTTCTCCATTAGGTAACTAGAAAAGTCAAGGAATGTATGCAGGAGTCAATAAGTCATGAATGTATATATACCTCACATTCTATGCTAGGAAAGCAATCATTGATTGATCTTGTTGATTAAAGGTAAAGACCAGTTTTAGAAACGCCCCCCTCTCAAAAAATGAAATGGAAGCTCTTATTACCAATCATGTGAAAGAATATGTTTTGACTAATACGTGATGACACAAATTTTGCCGGGAAACCGCCTACTAATTGATATATTTGGTAAATTATAATATCTATCCGGACTTGATAGATATCGCGCACGTGTCGCGTAGTCCCATATACATCTTTCTGTGTACAGTGCTTGTAACTTTACCAAGACTGGGCCAAATTTCTTATCATTTTGATGATTCCAGAACCTTGCAGTACACACCAATACTTATATGCTAGATGATCAACCTTTTCTGATCGATTCCACAACGTTTCTTTCACAATGCAATCGCATGACCAGAACTGGTCTTTACCTTTAAGAACAAGATATCCCACAAGTTTAGATTAGAGCCCAGGACTAGACAATAATACATGACTACAACCTAACCCATGGGACCTATAGAAACAAGATGATGTGAAATGCCTGCATTCATTTAATCCCCAAATTGTGAATTAAGTGCGCAATGTATATGACTTCCCAAAATGGGTGGTGCTATACTACTATGTAAAAGAAAGGCATTAGTGATATTAAAAAAAAATTTAAAAATCCATAAGGTGGTTTCCTACAATGTTTCTTATGCTTACCAAGCAGCTGAATCCAAGATAACTACAGTTGGTATTCCAATGTCTTCTAGCTCCTTGGCCATCTTTAGCCTATGAATTGAGGAAAAAAAATCAAATATAACATAAATGGATGATAGATCAAAATAAAAACTGCATACAAATAAAATATACCTTATCAAATTTATATCTTTACATTCCATTGTGAAGCAAAATACAGATTATGATTACAGTAATTGATTATACCGAGCCATCAATGAGTGTCCTAAGTTCTAGGTATGCAATTTATTAATGAGTACCCGGTAGGACAAAATAGAGAGAAGTCAAAGGGGCTACAGACACATTCATACATTTTGCAACAAAAGAGAAAGGTTGAGGAGAAACTCAGGTCAGTAACTCAGTGGACAACCACATTCTGGTACAATAAAATCATCTACATTTCAAGAGGAAAAAGCAGATAGGAATTATATCACTTTATAAAACAACGGCATCTACTTACCCTGATTTATCTGGGCATGATTCTGTGACAAACACATTGAATCGTTTCTTAGCCTTAAATGCTTCTATTAACACCTTCACAACCACCCTGGAGTAGGAGTGAGTCAGAACATTCTGCAAAAGAAAGAAAAGGAAAATATGGAAATATATTTTAAAAATATGCAAATCATAATCTGATGGACAAAAAGTTCATCTTGTCTTTAGTTTGAGCACTTTTCCTATGAAAACAAAAAATATTTGATCATCAGTTTTCAAGCATGCCTACCACACAACACAATAAACTAAGAATAATATATAGAATATGACCTTGCATTAAACTTACAGCTCCATGTGTGATGAATGGATGACCAAGCTTGGCAATCTTTTCTCTTGATCCAGCTACAGTGTCCAGGTATATATTTCCTCTGTTCACTAAGATCTTCTTGCATTCATCAAAATTCTGAGATATAAAGATGAAGAAAGAGAGAGAAGCAGGTTGAGGGAATAAATGGGAGAGAAGAGGGAGATGGTGGAAGAGAATGTGCATGAGATGTGTTGGACAAAGTGAGAGAGAAAGAGTGTGAGTCTGTGAGATAGCAATATTTTTACTGCTAGGTTGTTTACCATTCTCTCTCTCCCTCTCAGTCTTTCTATCTCTCTTTCCCTCTCTCAGATTTATTTCTGCAAAAGGAGTATATAACTTAACATCATCTGAAGATAGCACAATTTTCTATTGTGAAAGTCTACTGTCAAACTGTTTTTTTTTTTCAATCGCTATGCCCCCCCCCCCACCTCTCTCTCTCTCTCTCTCCTCGTTCATCTATGAGAGTGGAGCACAAACACTGCTATTACATCATATGAAGATATCACAGATCAGGATGGTGACAATTTCCTGTCAACTTTGTTTTTCAGTTCTTCTTCTTCTTCCTCTTTCTTCATCTCCCCCCCCCCTCTTTCTCTCTCTCTCTCTCTCTCTCTTCCTTTCTACAACAGTCACCTTACACGAGTCACAATTACTGGACAAGACAAAATAACTTAATACCTTGTGATCTAAGGCTGCAAGAGTGATAAACCTTAGAAAGAGCTCACATCCTGATGAGATGGCTGTCACTGAACTGTCTGTTTCCATCAGCCATCTGATGCATTCCTTCAAGCCATCCCTTAGACCAGCCAATGTCTCAGCTATTTATCAACAAAAGCAAAACATACATTATGAACTTTCAGATTTGTAAAATTAATACAATGCAATATGGATTAATGAAAATATTTTTTCCTTCACTTGATCACAGAATACTATGGTTCTGGTTGGCCTTACTACAATTTAGTAATCCATTGAACAACAAAAATGAAGAAAAAATATTTTGAGCATTCTATTTTCTGTACTCAAAGAACTTCTGATCAAAGAAACATTTTAAATAGCATCTCTCCTATCAGGTGAAGTTATAAGTTCAAGAAATGTTCATCGTCAAATGTTTAAATATAAAAGCACCTTTTCTTGGTATCTCATTGTGTGCAACATTATGTAGAAGATAAATGGATATATCTGTAAAAGGATTCCTTGGTTGTGCTAAATCTAATAGCATTGTTACATGTTATATGAATGATTGACAATACTGTATATACAGCATTACAAATTCAATGCAGGCATATTATCAGTGTGCACAACAATATCTCCCTGTAATAAATCTCTCGTATTACCTTGACTAAGTTTCAGGTATTCTATGAGTGTGTTGATAGCTGCCACAGCTACAGAGATGTCCTGGTTTGTGGACATGTACTCTGTAAAATATCGAATGGCATCTGCAAGGAAAATAACAAAATAATAGCTATGAAAGACAAGTGAAACATAGACACAAGAATGAAAATTAAAAAGCATGACATGAGAGAGGTAATGATATGAACTCCTAGTAGTAGGACATTTATGATCTACAAATATTAAAATCAAGGACTGTTGGTATTTCAAGGGAATGTTTGTTTTTGTGCATGTCTGTGGATCCTTCTTGGATAGACCTTTTTACTATTAATGCATTTCAATTTATGCACATCTCTCTTCCTAACCCCTGGTTACCAGCCATTTCATTCACCTACTACAATTACTGACATCTCTATGGATGAAATTCATGTTGCATACATTAGTTGATGCAGTTGCTACATTGGGCAAGCCAGGCCTATGGGGCGGCTCTGGAAAGCTTTTTAGTTGTCAAAGAGAAACTTTGGCTCAAAAAGTATGCATAACATTAGTATAGACCCCACAGGTGTATTGTAACTGTAAGGGTGATATTCATTTGCCTTTAAATTCAGAATTCAATTTTTCTACTCGACCCTATTTAATGAAACCAACAATTAGACTCCTAGAAGGAAAACAGTTGCATGAATGTTCTCGACCATGTCAACAGCTGAATTGCAATGGCTGTCTATTTTGAAAGTTACAGCCAATTGGATATCAAATTATGAGTGATTCAAATTAGTGTGATTCAAACTACAAGCTGAACTGAAGGATTAGAATTCACCTTCTTCTGTTTCTTGTTTAATTCATCTGCTTACCCAGACATTATGTATCTACACCAGTTGATTTAGACATCAATTTGAAGAAAATTACATACAACTTTTTCATAAATCTTGGCCCGACACACGTCTAGGTATACGACTAATATGTTCGACAATAATATAAAGGATGAATATTTATAATTGTTCGTGCTATTTGATGCATATTTTTTTCTCAAATATCCAAGGGCAAAAGTGACAGCTAAGCGCCTGGACACACAACCCCCGACCATACTTCTTTTCTCCTTCATTTTCTTCCTCTTGAGTCTCTGCCTCTACCCTGGCTCTGTCTCCCCCCTCTCCTATTTCTGTAGAACTTTTATGTCCTTCTTCTTTCCTCTCTCAATCTCTTTTTTGTCCTCCTTTTTTTCCCCTCCTCCTGCTCCTTTTCTTCTTCTTCATCTCCCCGAATTTATATAAAAACGTTTGGAGGCGAGTTGGCTCAGTCGGTAAAGCGTCTGCCTGTCGAACCAAAGATCGTGGGTTCGAATCCAACCCAGGCAGATGACTGAAACCTGCGTTGTGTGTTAACGACTAACGTGCCCCTCCCCTGTTTCATAGACGCAGGCTATGCATATGTTAAGTGGAAATCACTCCGTCCCTCGGATACGACGTTAATGGAGGCCCTGTGCACTGTGTAGAGCCTAGAGTAGAGAGTCACCTGTGCACGTTAAGAACCCATGGCACTATTTGTATAAAAGTAGGGAGAAACCCATTGTAGTGGACCTCCTGCACACCCCCAATCACGGCAGTGCAGTGCGCGTGCGTAATTTTCGTCGCATGAACATCATGAAGAAGAAGAGGAGAGAAGAAGAGAGGGAGCGAGTTGGCTCAGTCGGTAAAGCGTCTGCCTGACGAACCAAAGATCCCGGGTTCGACTCCCACCTAGGCGGATGACTGAAGCCTGCGTTGTGTGTTAACGTGCCCCTTCCCTTGTTCATAGACGCAGGCTATGTTAAGTGGAAAACACTCCGTCCCTCGGATAGGATGTTAAATGGAGGCCCCGTGTTACGTGTAGAGAAGAGTCACTACCTTTGCACGTTAAGAACCTACTGCACTATTCGTATAAGAGTAGGGGGAAACCCCGGTGTAATGGTGCACCTGCACACACCCCAGTATAGTACGATAATACTCTGTAAAGAGGTCTGTACTCAAAATTCAATTCAAAATGGAAGAAGAACCGAAGATAAAAACCTAACATCAAATCCAACGTCTGGGACTGGGACAGAGCGATAAATAGGTCTACTTCTTAACAGATATCGGCCGCGTTAATCTGTATTCCAGAAAATATGCACACAAATAATCTTTTATTAAGAATAACACATCATAATAGTGCTAGTTTACCTTCTTTATTCATTGCTGTTGTGGGAAATCGTTGTTTATTCTAAAATTAATCTGACGACATATGCTTGCACTTTCTTTGTCTGAAACTGGCGACTAATAATGCAATCCGTAGGGATACTATATACTGTATTGTCAAAAGTCAAATCGTAAAGGAAAAAAAAATGCAAAACTGCAACAGAAATGTCAATTACGGGAAGTGACTATATAGATATGGTTGCTTTAAAATCATTATATGACAATTTATATTAGATGAAACCTAAGTTGTTGCCCTTTATTTTCATAAATGTCACATATGCAATGAACATCGTGTGTGGACTTTAACGTAGGGCTCTCATCGGCATATCAGAGGGCTATCCTAATCGTACATCAGATAAAAACTGAATTACTACTCTTCACTCTCATATAAAATACACGTCGAAGAGTTTTGTCTGGATTTTTAACTTTCTGAGATTGAATTTGGGGCTTAAATCGTCGTATCGGGGGGGGGGTGAATTCTATACGGTTATCATAAGTTCAGTGGTTGGGGGCTAATCCGCACAGTAGACTCAACTGAAAAAGTAGGCATAAACAAAATACATGTATTTAAAAAACATTTCGATCGGGATATTTCCTTTAATTTAGAGGACTTATTTAACTATTGTACGACATTTAAACTAAATAATGAACTATTGGCATGTTTAAATTGTTTAAAAAACATGACTACGCCCCATAGACAAAACAAATCAATTTCTCATGCATTTGTTTTTCAATTTATTATTTTGTTGCTTAAATATTTATTACAGTACATGGTTTTGTATTTATTTCGTCTATTATTTACAAGCATTTTCAATACACAAATAGGCCAAGCTCCAAGTAATTAAGAGAGGAAGATAATTTATGTTTAATTGTTTAAAAACGTATAGGTCTACAAAATACTAAGATGAAAATAAACACAAAGTATAGGTGAAGTCAAGGAAAGACCACTTAGGGACTACGCAATCACCGCCAGATAATGATATATTTTCTAGCTGCTAATACAAGATAAATCATGTAAGAATCTTTCCCGACATAGCATCACTGACTTGAAGGACAGTAAATTCATTTGAGTTATTAATAATGAAACTGGTAGCCTACAGCACACTACTTATTCTTTATTCTTCGAGATTGCCAAAATGGTTAAAATATTATCTGACATGGCAACAATGGACAAATTCCTAAGAGTATTGACCCTATCCGCACAGTAGAGGCTATAGGTTTGGGACGACAACAACTGCCATTGTGGCACGAGAATGATAAGCTGGGGCTGTACTGTCACTTCAAGAGAGCAAAGCAAATTAGAGACACTTTGAATTTATACTGCAATGTAATTAAGCAACAGTATACTATTCTTCAACGGAGATAAGATGTTTGATATTTCATGTGTAAATAAAGCTCAGGAGTTTGATTAACTTTCAAGTCCGAGTATTCACATAAATATACTACACATAATCAAAGTCTCTAAAGAAAAATTAAAATATTTTGCCCCAATTAATACTTGATCATTGGCACATTCCCTTCAAAAATTATAATCGTATTGAAACAAAATTCTCTCCATATAATATATACAGTAATATCTTCGCACGAAAAACTAGCTAATTGTTATTCCTTCAACATGTTTTGTATTGATTATTTATCTTTTTATTTTTCACTTTATTCTCTCTCTCTCTCTCTCTCTCTCTCTCTCCTTGTACCCCATTTCTCTCTTTTCCCATTTGCGTCATTCTCATGTTCACTTTCGTCATTTCTAAAGGATATCTAATTTACTTCTCAGGATTATTCATTTTCACCCAAATCGAAAATCGGTTTCTGCATTAGATATAGCGCCATCTATATTTTGTGGCCTGAACACAGCCTTGAAAGATGTTGTACCACCATAGAGATATAAGTAAGTATAATATATCTCTGCGTGTACCACTGATCTCAACGAAATTAGATTGAGATTAGTGTTTTTTTACAGGTTCATGTTTTAAAATAATAATCAATCATTTAAAAAGTGTATTCAAGGTCTACAAGAGTGTTCATATTTATAGTAATCTAGGTTTTTATAAGTCATTCCCGATTACGGTCACCAAGACGCATAGTTAAAATGATATGCCTTTCGATTTTTTTCTTCAAAGAAAATCTTAGAGGGAGACTTAGGGGAGGGAGAAAGGGAGTCAAGAACGAGAGAGAGAGAGGGAGGGAGGGAGAGAGAGAGAGAGAGAGAGAGAGAGAGCCTACACTGAGGGCTAGTCATTTTGTTTGTTGGAACAAATGGGAAAATGTCCGCCACTACAGAGACATTACCGATTCAGCCAATTTGAAGAGCCCATGTCTGTCGTGATGACAACTTTCAACAATTCATAATTTTTCATGTTTTGTCCAATTTCATTCAAATTTTAACCAGTCATGCGGCTACTTCTCTTTACTTTACTCTAGAGTAGTTTGCTATCAAGGTTATAGATTTCCCTCTAATACATGGTTTGAATAAAGAAATTTCATCTAACCCTGAAAAGACCCTGATTAATAGTAAAAGTAATATAAATAGCTAGAGTACAAGAGGGCGGGGGAATATAATACGCAGTTGTGCTGTGCCTATTGTTGATGTGCTGTAGTCTTTTATTATTTCTCATATCTTCTCTCTTTTCTCCCGTCTTGTCTCGTCTAGTCTAGTTTCCCGAATTTTGTGTACACTTCTTGTTTCTTATACCACCTTTTTCTTAATGTATATTCTTAGGTAGTTACAAATATATACTCCCATCATGGTTATCTTGTTGCTTTTTTATGTACCAACCAATTATTTGGTCCAGAGGGGACCCTAAAACTTACAAGCTCTGCTTTTACCAGGGTCTCCTCGTCTTTCTTTAGTTCACTTTGTTTTATCATTGTCATAATTTTTTGTTGTTGTTTGCATTGTAAATGTATAATGATTTCATGTACTGTTCTATGTGACATTTGAAAGAAAGACGAATAAATATCTTATCTATTAGTTGTATACCCAGACTAGTATGAAATTAGAATACAGCAACCCAGAATTGAGTTTCCTCATATTTGTAAATTTAAAAAACAAGGGGGTGGCCTATTAATGACTTGTTGGGCGCAATTATACAGGCCTAGTTGTCGTAAATCCTGAAGACTTGTATAGGCCTACGTCATGAATCTAGCGAGGCAAGGTTGGATTTCTTTTGAATGTTGAGCCTTCTTTAGCTTTAGGGCTTTATTTGCCCCCACGGGGCTAAAAAGGTGTTCCATTAAAGTTCAAGTTCAAGGTGAAGTTACTGTCTATTTATACACACTTTATCAGGCGCAAAATATAACAAAAATCTTTAAGAAAACTGAATTCTATGCAAGACTAGTGACAGTGTTCGAGTGTTGGATTTGTTTCATACTTTTTAAATGCTATTCATGCACTGCATCTAGTTATATTGAAGGCACAGAATTACGAGCTGCTGAAAAAAACAATAGGCCTAATTTGTGAGGAAGCAAAGCGATCCAGTTTTAGACAAATAATTTGTACGCGGCATTTTTTTTTTCTTCTTCTTCTTCTTTCCTTTTCTTTTTAAAATACACTTATCCATTGATTGGGGTGCACATAGTTACGCTGTTGCCCGAAAAGTTTTTTTCTTACCTTTTTTTCATGAAATTATATGGTTTATTCTTGATCGATAAAATTTTATATCTATACTCTTTAGACTCTTTAGCCCGGCTCTTTTTTATCAGTGAATTACAGTGACAAAATCATTCGACCTTGCCGCCAAAAGAAACGAGTTAGTTGAAATAAACCCGCGCCTTATCTAACGGTTCACTGTCCTAACCAAACAATAACATAATCATAAATCCAACAAGGTTAAAAGTCCATGCGTGCTGCGCTAAGATTTGGTTTCCTTCGAAAGCTGATTTGCATACAGACCAAAACAAACTTCTGTGAATTCTATTTTTGGCATCATATCGCTATGCGATGTCCCATAAGGATGAGTTCATTATTTTGTAGGGGTGAAAAGCTTAACGTGTGTAGTGCTCATGTTAATAATAGTCGCACGTGGAGAGACTTTTGAGATAATCTATATGAGGGTCAATAAATCTTAGTTTTCAACCAAAAGTAGTTTGGCAGACAAAGAACAGAAATCTGTTCAAAAGCAATCTGACATTGATATCAAGGTTTTTTTTCTTCTTGTGTTTTATTAGGCTTATCACTTTCAACCGGAAATGGTTTAGACATTTACTGGCGGGAAGTATTAATATTTTCTTTCTTTCTTTTTTTTCACTAACTAACATTACAAAATTTTCACCAGAGAGGCGACAAACTTTCTATGTCCTACTGTGCACTTTTCCTGTTTTGTCTCCATGGTTTGTTTCACGGCCTATAACTCGTGGGAAAGTTCGGTCCCCATATGCTGAATATTTAGACATTATATAACGTTCGCGAGAGAGTAGATTAAACCTGCATTTAGTTTAGGAAATGGGACAAATTATGATTTGTATTGTATAGGCATACCGGTAGTTATAACATTCATCAAGATATACATTGCATTTAATGATATAGGACAAAATAGTTTTATGCGACACATTAATTAAATAAATATATAAAGATCACCAAAGTAGGCTAGCAGGTGTGATTAAAAAAAAAATTGTACATAATCTTCAAAGATTCCTTTCGAAGAACGAAAATTAGCCCAGGAGCTGTAACAGTCTTGTCCTCGTTTGTTTGTTTGTTTGTTTGTTTTTGTTTTTGTTTACTTCAAGTTCAAAATTTGACCGACAGTGTTTCTTTTCTACCAACAGCATTCACTTATTTCTCTTTTAAATAAATAATTAGGGAAAACTCTCATATCATACCGCTCATGCTTTCATGAAATATATCTTGCTTCGATCTGAATGATGAACAAAAAGAACAAAGAAGTTTTCCTTCTAAGGTTATCACTAGTTCACACATGGCATGGCCAGAATATCATAAAGAAAAAAAAAAATCACCCTGTCTACAACAAAGACATTCCTTTAGAATAAGTTTGCACCCTCCCCCCCCCCTATCCGTTTCTTTGTTCTGAATCATTTTAGTTGCTATCCGTCGAACGTCTTGAACACCCCTAAATGACAAATGAAGGTGCTCAGGTCGTACGGA
This sequence comes from Mesocentrotus franciscanus, assembly GCA_037976565.1. Taxonomy (NCBI): domain Eukaryota; kingdom Metazoa; phylum Echinodermata; class Echinoidea; order Camarodonta; family Strongylocentrotidae; genus Mesocentrotus; species Mesocentrotus franciscanus. The sequence goes on along the minus strand of CP137672.1, from coordinate 37,346,937 downwards.
CTACTCACAACAATCTCTTTCGCCATCGAAAATCGAACTAACGATCCACGAGCGAGATGCGGGAACCTCGGCGATCGCACGCGCGCAACTGAATCAAAACATTGGAAGCCATTCACTGGAATTTTCCCGCGACTTGGGGATTGGATTTGGTCTTATATTTCATCATTCAATAACCTTTCAGCTAATATCAGCAATTGGTGTGAGCCCCTTTTTGCATTTCTCGTCGGTATTCCTCCATTGCTTATCTCTTCAGTATTTTTCAACGGAGCAAACACCATTTGTAAGTACTAAAATTGTTGAAGTTATTATTATGCCAGCTGCCAGCTGTGTGTTGGCTCGCGCGATGCAATAATGTGCATGCATCTCATATCTCACAAGTTTGCTTATAAATTGCATTCGATGGCAAGTCTGTTTTGTCGACCATGCTGTATTGACTTGTTGTATACATGACACCAATTGTAATGCTTTGTCCTCCACACTGCAAGCACTGACAGTGAGATGGATTGAGACTCGAGAGCCCCTGAAATAATATGAACGGCAAATGTAGAAGATCTCCTTAACTCTTAACTTTAGGCCTAAGTTTATTTATAAAGTTATAAACACTTCCTAGCAAACCATGAACATGATATTTTCAATTTTTCAAATTTACCAAACATTTAATGATGTATTAATGAATAAAAAGAGTGGAAGGATATGTAATTTGATAATGATGATAGGCATATAGTCTAGACTATGTCAGATATGATTACAAAAAATACAATGATCTTATTTTTTTTGTAATGGTCTTGACATTTAAGAAGGTACTATTTGATTAAGGAAAGTCAAGATAGCTTAAATTTAAAGTTCAAGTTCTCTTTTTACAATTTGATTTCTTATAACTTAGGGTCTAGATCTAAAAATTCAAGCACAGTTAAATTTTAAGTTCAACTTAACTTAAGTTAAATACATGTTGGTTACATGTTTAATATCATGGTAGATCTCTATATCTATGGGGATGTTCTTCTTCTTCTGTTGAAGCACAGGCCACCATGTTGTCGGTATATCTTTGTACTTTTAAAGTTCTGCGGATATGTACAGTGCTATGGAAGATATAATCTTTTTTTTCCTGCTATTTAACTGCAGATGCATGTGAATGAAAAGGGGTAGAATTAGAATTCCCACTTGCGGAACCATGGAACCATCAACATTTAGCGCTGTGTGAATTTGATGAATCTGCATGGGCTCACTAAGTTCAAAATTATGAAGAAAAAAATAATGTATGAGATTTGTAAGGCACCAAATCCACTTTAAGGTTTAAATTGAAAGCAAATGCTCAAGGGCGCACTTGTGAAACAAAAACAAAATAGAGATCGTTTAAAAGCATCTGCATTATAAACAAAGAAATAGGAGTAAGAAAGAACATACAAAAATGAAAGAGAGATTAATTATATGCCAAATTAAACAGATACATATTAAGATTATTATTAAACGCTTTCAACTGATCTACTAGTACGAATCTCTTGAGGGAGAGCATTCCACAACGAAGGCTCTGCATGAGCCAAGGTTCTTTCCCTCACTTTATAGTATTAAAGAAATGAAGTTGTAAATCAAATTTAAGATACTAAACTGCACATCCTAGCTACTCCTAGCTTACTACATTGTGCAGATGTCAGTTGTTAATTTCAAAGCAAATATTTTGTCTGAAGTTCTGAGAACTGTTATTTGCACAGCTCTGTGAATTATTTGCTTTGGGTGTTCACCTTGTTCAAAACACACCATTTTATAAAGTGCACCATTTGCTGAGAAGTTATAATGTAAATATACTTTTCAATTATTTGCTGAAAAAATGTTAACAATTCTGAATGGGATTATTATTAGGAATCTATCTTTCGGAAAGAACATCTGAAAACTTTAACATTAGTTTTTCAAGTGTTCATTTGTATCGTAATTCAATGAGGACAAGCATGGGTAAAAAAAAAAGGTTTGATAAACTTACAGTAATATTTTGGTTGAAAAGTGTGGAATTGATCTTGGGCTATTCTTGGCTCATATAATTACTCTTATTTTGAATATTATGCAGCTACATGTATATCATCATTGCCATTAGGACAATGAATTTTGTCCCCGCAATGCCACGCATGCGTCGTGGTAAGGTGTGCCATTTCGGTGCTACGCAGAGTGAAGCCGTGTTTGTGGCCTGTTCGCGCACTGTCTACGCAATGCGCGGCCGAAAATGGGCCGCATTGGCACGCAGCGGCACTACTTGTTTACGCATAGGTTAAGTATTGTTCGCGCATTGTAGTGTAGTGGATTCCCATGGCACGCACTGACACGCACCGTCGGCAGTGTTCGTGCCGAGTTCGTGCACCCTTCACACACTCCTCACGCTCGTTCACAAAGACTTTAATCATTGGCACGACGTATTGCGTGGCATTGCGGGGAAAAAGTTCATGCCAGTGTCAGGGTGGCATAACATCCACTAAATTAACATTTTCATTATTTTGTTTTTTAACCATTGTTGCTTGAATTATTGCACCCAAACTGCTCATATAGGTTTAATCTATGCATTGGAAATCGAATTTATCTGCAAGATTTATGTAGCAGTGAGATTGTACAGCATTCCTGAAAATTTGCCATTTTGTCTTATACTCTGCCTACACCAGGTACATGTAAATAAAAGTGGCTGCTTTAGACTGCACTGGTGACTTTTCTAGAGAGGATCTTATGTGTCTACATGTATTTTTTTTTAAATAGAAGACGGTACAATATACATGTACATGTAGGTGACCACTATAGACAACTAGTAGCCTTTATAGAGGTGGCCACTAGGTTGAAATGTACCGGTAATGTACATTTATCACATTGTTCAACTTTTTTTTTTATATAAAAAAAAAAGGAGTTGGATGTACATTCAATTCAATTCAATTTATTTCCACTTTAAAAACAATTTACAAATCAATAACATATACATATGAATAATAGTGGCAGGATCATGAAAAGCACTAATTGGCTTATTAAAAATGACCCCTTAACAAGTATACACAACAGATTATACATTGTAAGAAAATATCAAAAATTATAACAGGAGAAAAACATAACAACAACAACAACAAAACAAAACATGTACATGTACATGTATGTCTGTGTTTAAATAGACTTTGAAATTAAACAAAACTTTATTTTAGGATGTTATCTCCTAAATATACAAATGGTGACGTACATACTGTATAGCAATGTTCAAAGCTGTTTCTTTATCTTTAACAACCTGACAAAAGTAAAAATTAGATCAATGTTAATTTGATCCCCTTATCAAGAACCTGGATGATATGAAGTACATTGTAGTCTGCAAAACCAGACACTTTGACTATAAGCCAATCCTACCTGAAAGCAGCTGCATGTAGTACAAAGTCTTTTGCCAGGGATTCACATTCACATTTTGGAAGGGGGTATGGAATGAACTTTTTAGAGTGTTTATAAATGCATGCATGAGCCCTATGCCAACAATTTGAAATAATGGCAGTCTGGATATGGATTTTCATTTTCAGGCGCCCATATACTTCTGTTAGTGTTGAGCCACTGCTTTAGGTGCAGTTTAGAGACCTTAATTAAAGTTCTGATCCTTTGTTACAAGACTGACAAGGTTTTATGCCTGTGAACTAGTTCTTACGGAGCTCAAAGTCTTGGATGATAAATGGGTGCGTTTATTAACTCTTTTGTAGCCTATAATCAACGTTTTCAAACGTGATTCAGGCAAATTTGCATGTTGATAAATGCGTCTTTTAATATATGTCTATTAATATGTGTATTGTATTTGAAACGCCCCCAAAATTGCATTTAATACCCACTATGAGCCAGAATCATGTTCCTGAGAGATGATAAACGCAATTATGATTTTTTATCAGTGGTATAGCCATGTGTCCTATTAGCACGTGGCAGTGTGTTCCTTGAATTTATAATACAACAGCCTCTTTGTTGTTTATCATCCATGAGCTTCGTGAGGAAGCATGTCTTAGTCACGTTTCAAGCCTCTTAATGAGACAAACGAGCTGGTTATTTATCTTTTTTGTATGCATGTGTCGTTGTTGAAAGATGTACAAGCATTAAAGGTGATTAGTCAGTATTTTAAAGCAATTACTGTGCAGGAAGTTTGGAAATGGATTATTTTATAATAATTATTTTTTACTTAAAGTCAGGCTCTACATAATATTAATATTGAAAACAAAGTATAGTTTATTTTTTGTTAAATGGGGGTCTCTCATTTCCAATGTTAATGAAATATCATTCATGGCCACTACATGTAATAAATAGGATCAATATGCAGCAGTTGTAGTCTCGTAGATGATGTAATTAGAATTCGCAACAACAACCATAAAATAAGTAGATTGTTTTTGTCATGCTCCAGTTAACGCTATTTGTGGGGAACATAAAAACAACGATCAGTTGCCTACCAGTACATGTACATGTAGTGCTCAGTTTCTCTTGAATGAAGATGTTAATTAAGTTGTTTATCGCTCACAGCTTGATTGACATGCAAAACATTATTCCCTTCCATTTTGTACAGGGTGACTCAAAAAAGTACTCATTAGATTCATATCCTGTAAATGAAGTTGTGAGCAAATAAGCTTTCATATGATATTGCCATATGACACAGATATGTTGGGCAATCAGTGTGTTCAAATTTGCTAGAGCTTAGCTTCTTTTTGGGGTATTTTTTGAGTGCATGTGTTTTTATTTGCAAACCATTTCCCTTTCTCATTTTTCAATGGTAGGACCCCCCACCCCCTTCCACAAAAAAGTAGTTAATAAAAGTAATAATATAAGTCAACCAAATTATAAGGTAAAAACAATATCTTACCCAAAATAAAAGTACATGTACAGTACAAGATATTGTAGAAAGATTCAATTTTCACCATTTTTGTTGTGCATTTCCTGCATGAATCTTTCCTTTTGTCCCCTTTTCAAAATATATTTCATAAAGGAAATCAAAGACATCAAATTAAAATCTGTGTGTATAGTATTGTGTAGAGTTATGAATTTTGTAATATACAAAAGAAAAATATTCAGTTACTGTTAGCTTTGTGACACACCATTAAAGAAATATGATTCCTGGAAATCAGAGACAAAGGATGTAGATTGTAGAATTTAGCCCCCAACCCCACCACACACACACACACACACACACACACACACACAGTATTGTTGTTGACATTTAAATATATCAAAATCATGCTTACTTGATCTTTGTAATATTCATGGGCATTGGCCATGACATACTGTATCATTTGTAATATTCTCACTAACAGAGCACATTCTTACATGTAGCTTCAAATCCATCATAATTTGTGGAGAATTTCGTAGTTGATTCATATTAGTTCAATCTGATGAGATCACTCATTACTTCAGTCATTGATTTGGTCAATGAATAATTCTTCAAAATATCAGGATAATTGATACTTGATTATAAATGTTTTATAAATACACTGTACATAGGGAATAACACACTGCCATCCATGCATAGTAATCAGATGAAATTTTATACATTTTGAGTAGAAGTGAATTTTAGATGAGGACTGTAGATGAATATTGAAGGATGGTGTGTGTGTGTGTGTGTGTGTGTCTACGCAATGCTCCATGTGAAGCAGAGAGGGAGGGAAGAATGGAAATTGGGTTGAATTCAATTGAAGCATGGATAATCAGAATCCCACTTCCTTTTTATCCCACCAGGCCTCTGCATATTTTTCATATTTTGGGGTCCTGGAAGATTGTGGTGTTTATGTCAAATATGTGGCTCCATCATCCTCTAGACTTCCTTCCTTCCTTCTGCATAGGATTGTACATGTACATGTATGGTCATTGACCAGTCACAGATCCCTCCCTCCGGCCCGGCCAGCCGCATGCCTTTTGATTTTCAACCTCACGCTTGTTGTCCTGGAAGTAACCTTTGCCGAGGGTGACAATGTTGTCATGTAAAACAGTATAAATGTATTCATTCGTACTATAGGCTTACATGTACATGTAAACATCTGACTAACCTGGCACCTCTTGAGCCGTATGCAGCTTAACTTTTATTACTTTAGTATGCCTTTCATAGTTTCAATTTATTGACTTGAAAATGAAAGAAATCAATGACTTTTTAACATTTGAAATAATTATACATATATTCTGGAGTATCTTATTCTTGAACAGGTAATATCACTGTAATGTACAAGTGTTGTTCAACTTAGTGCTAATAGCAGGATCTTCCTTGATTCACAAAAATCTCTTCAAAGCTTCATGTAATGTTAGCGAGGCTCAAATGTCTTTTAAAAACCAAGTAGGCAGACACTAACATGACGAACATGCACATGGATTGTTGGCTAAACAAGCTTGCTGAGTACTAGAAATCATTTTACCCCAGAGACTTCTCAAGCACTCTACCCTTTCTATGGCCTACCTTCGTGTGATGGGAGAATCCACTCGGCCGGGTTCCTCCTTGCCATCAGTATCAGCATCAGTGACGCGTAGGTGTTACATTAATGCGATAGGTGTTATGATACTAGGACACCATCATGTTGAACACGTTTTGTCAGGGATGTTTCAGCAGTATGGGCTTCTCTTTTCACAGAAATGTGTTTGATATATAATGTAGGACTGTAGTTTGCACATTATAATGTTAACCAGGCAAGGATGATGATGATGCTGTCAATTACGTAGGCGTACAGTTTATAGTTACCGCACATCAACCTCATACAACTATTAAGATTTTCAGAAGAAAAAGTGAGATTCGATTGCGATTTTAAATTGTTCAATTTTTGTTGCAGTTTTGAAAGCGCAAGAACAGATTTGAAATGTAGGCCCTAACTATTGCTCTTAGGGAAATCTTATTGCAATATCCAAACTAATCCTATGAGCAGACTCGTCTCCCCCACCTCCCACTGATTTAATAAAACTTTAAGGCAGTCACGAGTATGAAAGGAAAATACATGTACATGTAGGCCTATGGGTAAATTTTGTCTTTGTGGAAATTTAAAAAAAACAAAAAAACAGTTGAGATTAATTTTTAGGCCGAAATGTTGGGATACTTTTGTAATATACATAAGTGTACATGTACTACATATGTATGTAATTTGTGCCCAATCTGTACAACATATGCCTACAGTGTACATATTATTCTTAGACACTTGTTATTGCACTGGCTATTGCAGAGCTGGTCTGGTGTAACTAGCTGGCAGATTGGAAGAAGAAAGCTTAAAGCTAATTGCATTTGCAATCATGGTGATGAGTTTTGGACTAGTCTGTTGCCATGGTAACTCTATTGTTCCCCAGCCTGTGATTGCAGCTACATGTAGCTAGCCTTGTGTCTGTGGCTCTGTGCATAATTAAACGACATAAATGTAGGGCATCGCATAGAGATCCCAGTCGCTCCTGATGATCACTGACGTAGTCTGCATTGTGTTATGCACTTACATTTTCTTATAGGGCTACTGTGATGTCTGACTTGGGTATTATTGTTCAGTCTTTACTCGGCATCACATCGATTTTAAAGTAATTACATATACATGTTTACACTGTACATGTTTGAAAGGAATAAAGGGTTCTAGTGGTCTGTTCATAGATATTGTAATAATATTCTGCTGTCCAGAATGAAAGGAACATAAATGTATCAACAATAAGAAGCATATTAATCTGTTTTTTTTTTGTAAAGGGAACATCAACACATACTTTTCACTAATTATATCCAGGTAGGCCTACATGTGCATATTACTTATTTATTCTTATGTATCCATGTATGTATACAGGTTTACAGTATATTTCCTGCCAATCTGTGATGAAATGAATTCATGAACAGTGTGTACATTCACATTTATTGTGAAGTTTCACAAAAACCCATTCCAGTCATGTTTTGCTTGCCAAGCCAACAACAAAATGATTTAATAAGTAATTAAATATGTATGTGTGAGTTGTTTTCATCATTTTAAGTAATTTTGATGAATTATTGAATGAATATGTAGGAGGGAATCGGAATACATGTGTAGGTTCTACTAGGTTGCATGGTAATGAGATTCAGTCATTGGTATGCACATGCCATGCCATGCCATATGTCATTCTGTAAGCTCATCAATTATTCATGATGAATTCTGAGATTGTTATGGATGACTGTTACGATAACATGTGATTGATTGATTGATGGAGGGAGTTTAGCAGTACATCTCATCACATCAATAACCATAAATTACATGCAGGCCGACAACGACGACGTACATCTTCTACTTGTATGGATCGTGTAATACATGCTAGACTGTCCTAGACTATGGATATACATGTATGCTACGCAACATGGCTCCTCCACACTTTTCTCTTGCTCTTCTGGACATCCGGAAAATATGGAAGGGGGTCGAGAGTGGTGTTTTCTTGGTCCTTGTATACCAGATGCCTTTTAGTGCCATACAAGCAAATGTAAACTAGCGAAGTTATGGTTCAGTGTTTTAATAAACATATTACAAATAAACACATTATATTATACACCGTGTATATTCTTGGATATCATGTACGTTTGCGAGAATTCCACGGGACTCTACCTCCACCTGTCCAAATATAATGAAGGCCTTTATAATGACATCCACAAAGCTGCTAAAGCTATATTAGACCTCTTGTCTTGGTACAAGTACTTCCAATACATGCATACCAGTATTACTCGAGCTACAGCATACATTGTGATTACAATTCAAGGAGAATATGATTGGGAACCAATTTATGCCAGAGTTGTAAAACAAGGCCAAAACTTCCATCACGTCTGCTAGTAATAGTTAGGCATACATGTATTGTACATGTACCTGAATTTGTGCACAAAATGTCCAATTATGATCGCAGGAACCTATTTTATGTGTGTTCCGAAAAGCCACAAATTATATGCATTACGCAACAACAAGATATGTTTCTGATTATAAAAATCAAGATGGTGTAAAATATTTTTGTTGGATATTAAGTTGACTAAGTTTTATTTACCTTTTATTTTCGAATGAACTAAATTTTACTAAAAATTACACACATTGGCGGACAAATGTACATGTACATGTAGGCTTTGCATGTGGAATGTACAGGTGTTACATTTATTACTTAGAGATTATCATACATGTATAGGCAAATACATCAGGATTTCCTCTATAATAAGATTGAAAGATTTTTCCAATTTCTGTAGTCACTTTGCTCCACTCTCTTGCTATCTACATGTATGATGACCCCCCCTCTCTCTCTCTCTCTCTGTCTCTTTCTCTCTTTCTCTCTCTCCGCTTCTCTCTCTCCCTCTCTTGCTCTCCCTCTCTCTCTCTCTCTCTCCCTCTTTCTCTCTCTCTCCCTCTTTCTCTCTCTCTCTCTCTCCATTTCTCTCCCTCCCTCCATTATGGTCAATAAATCTTTGTTACTTCAGATGCTCTCGGTGTTAATTTTGTGATGAGTCACGCATTATTGCAAGCCATGTCTTTTCATTAATTATTAAAAGGTGGTCGGTTAATTGAGGCAAGCATTTTTACCACAAGCTATAATCACAATTACATTAATGGGTTTAGAAATTCTGTTGATTCAGTGTGAATCATTAATTTATTGTGGTTAACAAACATCTTAAATATGAACACTGAATTTGATGAAACTTAAGTACACGTATAGACATTATAGACATCCATGTGAATCCTCAATTCATCAATTTATCAATCTGTGGTGAGGGTTTGTGGGAGAGCTTAATTATTAATCTTTTTATGGTACAACCTCTAAATCCCCTTTTCACCACAAGCAAAGCTTTTAATTACATGCTGCTGCATCTATCACATAATGTACTCACATTATGAGACAGAGTTTGCTTCTTGGTGGTGAAGTTTTAATTAAATAGGCAGGTTTTTTTTCTTTGTTCTTCCGATTTGCATATTTATTATACTAATGAGGCCTACTTACTACTTTAATCTCTGATCAGTGTAGTTTAGTTAAGTTAGATTCCATTTACCACTCATACTGAGATGAAGAAGTATGTAAATATATTTAATGGGATATTTTGTTAGAGAGAATTGCTGTTAATCCAAGTGCATGATGGGATTAAGATAATCATCTTTAGTTGTGTCTTATGTTTTTCTTTTATTTGTTTTTGTCTTTAAATTTTATTTATTCATTTGTCTTTATTTTGTTGGGGGGGGGGGGTGAAGCTTTTGTGATTGGTTATATACATGTCCAAGCACATCATATATCATAGGTAATTCTGTAAATCATGTTGAGGTTATTTGTTAAATAGAGACCATGCCATATGTTGATTATTGCATGACATGCATGAAGGCCTTTGTTTATAATTTTATATTTTGTTTCTTTGCATAATAAAACTTAATTGATACCGTAAATCTCCGTGTATAAGGCGCACCCGTGTATAAGGCGCACCCCTTTTTTTTTAGATTTAAAAAAAAAAAAAAAAAAAAAAATCGTTTTTTTTTTTTTTCCCCCAGGTCTGTGTTAAAAAACCCACGCGGGGAAGGTCTTTCATTTAACTGCGAGGTGCAGGACCTTGTGGTATGCCATGTGTAATAGAAGAAAAATTGGAGGAATTATTATAAACTACATATTGACATCTATTAGAAAGATTACTTTCAAACCAAGATGACAGACAAATTTGAGTGTTGTTCTAGTAGTTTCCGAGTGGTGAGTCAACACCCCGATTACTGAGCTGGGAGACATTGCCAGGCATAGTGCCAGGTGCAGGGGCACAAATCGAAACTTAAATTTTTTTTTTTTTTTTGTGTACCCGTGTATAAGACGCACCCCCGACTTTCACATTTTTTCGGCGGCAAAAAAGTGCGCCTTATACACGGAGATTTACGGTATACTAAAAACTATGAAGTCTTTCTTCATTTTTGTACTAAAACAATGCACTTTGGTTTACTTTAGGCCCTTGTCAGATCAATATATATATATATATATATATATATATATGTAGTACTGTATGTACCAGTATTTATGTACAATGGGGTGGTATTCCGATAGCGCGAACTAAGTTAAGCTCGGCTTAACTAGTTCACACTTTTATGGAGTGCCTGTTGCCAACTCATTTTCCCTGTACAGATTATTTTAATCCTGCAATGAAAAGTGTCCAAAAAATAATTTTGCAATGAAATGGGAAGAAAAGATAATATGAGTATGAACTGAATTTCAATAAAGTCTTTGGTAGATTATCTTTGTCATGAATATTGAAGGAGGAAGATGACACATAGCATTCCATAGAAGTGTGAACTAAAATTCTTGTTTAGTCTGGACTTAGTCCCGGCTTAACTTAAGAGAATACCACCCAATATGTTTGATTAAATTGTCCTTATGTCAAGAAAATGCAGCTCCGTCTATACATTAGTGCAGATAGGTAGGTGAGAGTGCATGATGGCTATGTACTGTACATGTATGCTGCACGCATGCACATTGAACTGTTGCTTGGATTAGTGGATATGCTGGGATATGCAGGGATAGCAACAAAGGGAATTTCCATAGATTTATGATAATGTGCCTCTCATATTGGGACTAGTCTTCTTCACAGCCCCTTTTACTTTGGGATGGTCTGTTTTTTTTAGTGTGGGATGGGATAGCGCATGATGTCCTTCAAGTTCTAAATTTTGTTATATAGTTGAAGCCACTGTAATTACATTGGAGCTAATCTTCATGGCTCTTGGGTGCTATTGTTGAAATGGTCTTGGGGGATAGTCAAGGGGGGAGGATATTACTTTGGTTTGAAAATCTGAATTAAAGGCCCAACATATAGCTAAATATTAATTTGTTTGAATAACATGATACAATTACAAATGTAGCATACATGATACCTGAATTGCTTATTTGGTTTCATTTTAAATAAGGCTTTTTCTTAAATATATGATAAAAGCAATTGTGTAATCACATCAATGCTAATTAACATTACAAATAAGAGAATGTACATGTAATTTAGATAGGAATGACTTGTAGATACACATGTACAACATATACATGTAGATTGTTTTGCCTGGGACTGGAGGGGGTCATTGAAATGCAAGATATTGGCAATTACATGTAAGTTCATGATATTCATCTGTACAGGCCTATCCTCTCATAGATGATTAACATTTAAGAAATCATAAGTATCATTTGACATTTGACATTTTGGCATGTCTACACTGTAGTAGCATTCACCAGTTACATGTAAATTGAAAAAATTGGTGAATTTGATGTGTTACATGTTGGATATACTAGTATGCATCTACTAGTAGTTGTAGGCCTATGACAAACACCAACACGTCAACAGATATTTTGCTGATAGGGTCTGATTGTAAAGACTAATGATGTAAACACAGAGCTATACCCTCGTCATCTCATCTGTATACCACAATAACAGGCAGTAAGCCCAAGTGCATGCAACGTTTGTCTAGGGGAAAACTGCATACACAGTGGTAGACCAGCTGACACTGCCATGCCAACACTGCAGATCACTAGTCTGCTTATTTCACACATTTTCACAAATTGTCACAAACTGAACTGATGTAGTGTTTGCAACCCCAGGGTTCTCCTGTAATGAAATTGTCAATAGAATTTGGATGAAATTTAAAATTTATGACTGATTGACCACCTTGAATCACAAACAACCATGAAGTTAAAAACCACTGCCCTTTCTATGAGAACAGAGTCTGAATATGTAGTCTACTGGGTCTGTCTACTGACTAATAGCTAATAATGTGTGTCTGTATATCACAAGGAGGGCATTTGGCAAATGAAGTGAAGCATGCTGGATGGTATCCTACCGCTATTGAAAAACCTACCCTAGCGTACTGATCCATAAAATGATCCCATAATGAGTTACAAGAGTTACAATATTTATCTCATGGTGTAAAAGACCCCCCAGCTTTATTCAATCAAAGGATCTAACATACAGATAGAGCTACTGTATATGGTAATTGATGGACAACTACATAGCCTTCCAAATGTCAGGATAATCTACACCTGTAATGTCTTGTCTTCAGGGATTCTTCAAAGCATCAACTCAAAAGTTACCAAGTAACCCCCCCCTCCACCCCTATCGAAAGGTGACAAGTTTGTCCTCAATTCTTCCAGAGTTCATCAGTCTTCAGCGACTATGAAACTTGAAAGCATATGTTGTCTTGGGGTAAAAAAGAGGGAAAAGTACAACACGTAGGGAAAAGTACAACATGTAGGAAAAAGAAAAATAGTATACCGGTACCCGCTTCATTGAAATATAATATTCCAGAAAATGTCTCTTTCTTGATGGTACAGAGTTTGGTAATAAAAGGCATGAATGCACACAAACACTAGTTGCAAGATGAAACACTATGAGATGTGTTTATAAGAGATACATGCAATATATAAGTATGATCATGTACAATGTATATGTATTGTTTACATGAACTCCAACAACTGAACAGTGTCAAATCATGCTTTCTCATGACATGACTCATGAGCATGTTTGCAATATTCTGCTGCTGTATCTAGGCATACCTATCTAAATGTTCATGGCAGTCTGTTGCAGTATTTATAGTAATTTAGAATTGTTGCCCTTTGATGTGGCGATGTTGTGTCTTATTTTGCTCCAAAATGAATCGAGGATCGAGTTGCATCCATGAATGCCAAGCATTTCCATGGAGGGGGCATGGTAACAGACAAGCAAAAGAGAGAGAGAGAGAGACACACACACACACACATAGCAAGAGAGAGAGAGACAGAAAGACGGAGAATGTACACTGCAGTTCTGTATTTATTTGTGTCATCTAAGACATCTACCATTGGCAGTGAGAAGGCTACATGTACCACCAATATGCGACAACATACTGGGCTTCTATCTATTTTAAAGTACATGTACATGTATGTATGCCCTTGTACTGTAAATCAAGGAATAAATAGTTATAAGGATAATAAGGTATCATATTTTTGTATGGCTTCTTTTTGTGCCAGACCTAAATCAGTATAATCAGTGTTAAGGGTTTTTGACAAAGCTAACTAGTGAGTGTGTGAATGAATAACCTGATTCTGTAGGGGCCCATGTTTAATCAATAGCCATATTAACAATGCAGTACTTTATATTATCAACTACATATAGGCCAATGTACTGTTGTCATTGTTCTACGATTTGCCAACTTTTCTCTTTTATGTATTTATTTCCACGCTTTCTATTTTATCTTCCACAGAAACTTCTCTGGCTTTAAGAATCTTGAGCTTGCCTGACGCATCCATCTCTTCATGATTGTATGTCATCAGAGCATTTCTCCTGCGTATTGTGGAAGCGTGGTAGGTGTGATTCTTGAGTCTCCGTGGCAATCCCTCGTCCCATGTCCCTCAGAGAGCACAACTTCCCTGCAAAGGGAGTCAAGAGAAGAAGAGAACCTCATCCCAGATGGACATTAAATCCTATATGAAAACATCCATCACTCTCATCTCACCATCCATCTCTGTCCTACAATTGCCCATTTGAGTATCATCTACGATTCATCCTAGTTTATCCTCCAGCACAAACAAAGTCTCATCTTGCCACAGGTGAGGTGAGTTCTGTCGGTCGTCGACTCACTGCAGAGCGAAGAATAGTGTCCTTTGGTCAGAAGCCATCACGGCATCACCACCCGTTCCCACCTATCGCTGCGCCTCGGTGCCCATCATCGGCAGCCTACTGTCCTCCTGGTGGTGGGGAGCTGAGCGGGATTGCATGTGCGGCTCTGTGGGGGCACTAGACTGCACAAAGCTCCTCGGACACGGTACCTCTAAGACAGGCAAGATGGTGAAGACATTCCAGGCCTACCTGCCCAACTGCCATCGCAGGTATAGCTGTATCCACTGCAGGGCTCACCTGGCTAACCATGATGACTTAATATCAAAGGTAAACTTGTAACTCACTTTGGATCATCTTTTTGTAGTGCCAATTATAGTGGACTTTCTCCACCTGTGATCCTCCATGTTTTCACCGACACTTTTAACAGTATTCATCCTGTCATCTTTCATTTCTCTCCAGTTAAGATGAATTGTAGGGGCACTCTCATGACAATCTGTGTCGTTGGTTTACTTTAGCTTTCAAACTTTAATAAGGATTAAGGGTGTAGAAAATTCAGTGGCAATGAAATTCAAAACATTTGATATAAAACACAGATTTGGGTATATGGGACCTCACCAATATTTGGCTTAAAAATCCAGTCCAAAGTTTGAAGCTATTTATTTCTATTCATATTTTGAATATAAGGGGATTTAAAGATATTATATCCCTTTTGCAGCCAACATCAAATTCTGTAGAACTTTGCAGGAATTATGAATATGTCATGTACAGTATGTCCTATCTGTGAAATTTAAACGTTAGCAGTGTCCTAATATTCAAATTATGCAAGGAAACCTGTTTACTTGCTAGACTTCACTGTCAGACACTATTGAGTGACTGACTGTTTTTTTTTTTCATCTTTGGTAATAACATACATAAAATGAGCTGTAAATGGTACATGTGCATTTGTCTACATCAATAACCCACTTCTTGTAATGGCCAAAATTAAACTGATTGAATCTTTGCGCAGCATAAAACGTACGACCATTCGGTACAATGGTCTGAACAATCAGACTATTACTTACTGGCTCTATAGCTCCTAAGTCGATTCGACAACTAATAGTCGTTATTTTCCAACTTAAAGACATTTTCAAGCCCCCTCTTTTTTAGGGAAGTTCTAAATAAGTATTGTCTTTCAAATGCCGTTGGAATTTAACCTTTTCATTTTTTTGGCCTGCAAATGGGACATAGTACCTTTAAAGAGCAATCTTTTCATGGCACAATGCCTCTATGATGTTCTCCCACAAATGAAAAAAAGAAGAAGAAAGCTCACAAATTATTTTCAGACTTTACCAATACCAGAACTCAACCTTCTCCTTGCCCTTGGTTAATTTTAGATGGGTAGAAAGGACTGTTTACAACAACAATAACAATGTATGGACTGTCCCAGTGCTCTACAATTCATCTAACAATCCATTCATGACTCATTCTGTAATATAAACTTGCATTGTCTAGTATGGCATTGGGAATTGGGATGGTGATTGTATGCATCATTGCTGGCTAACAAAAGATTGGTTTGACAGTTGGCATGTTGTATGGCGCAAGCAAACATCGACATTTGCCTGGCAGGAAATAAACTTGTACTTCATGTTGAAGGTTGGTGCTCGTTTGCAGTCGCAAGTTAGGAAACATAGCACATGTATGGCAATGTGACTGAACTGATCGATCGTTCATATATCGTTCAAATATATTTTTTTGCATGTGAAAAATGAGCAGGTTTTGTACCTAAATACTAGGCCTACTAAATAGCATACATGTACACTGTACCTGGGGGGTGTTTCACAAAGATCCTAAGTTGAACTTATCTCTAAGTTGGACTTAACAATTATGGAAAGCCATTAGCATCTATGAAAATAGTTTGTAAATGTTTTTTAAGAGGCATAAAATTTTGAATCAAATCATTCATATTTTCTATTATCAAGGAGATTTCATGTTCTTGATGTGGAATTTATAAAAATTCTAAAATACTTGAATTTTCGCCTTTGAATATTAAGGCTACAAATGGCTCTCCATAATTTTTAAGTCCAACTTAGAGTTAAGTTCGACTTAAAATTTTTGTGAAACACCCCCCTGGTATGCTCCATATCACCGTGCATTATAACTACTGCAGCCTCACATATCTCATTACAAGATGATTACAGAGATATCAGTATTATCTGCTGAAATGAAACTTGATAAATTATATTCTATTTCATATTTCCTGAATGGACAATCTTACACTACCTTTCTTTGGTAAAGGCCTCTTCATGAGTGAAAATATCTGCATGGAAGCTATGAGTGAGTGGGCTCTTGAAAGCTCTTATAGAAGCTCTGAAAAATTCAAACAGAGCTGCAGAAAGAAAGAAATAATAATAAATATGAAAACATCATAGAAACACAAATTTGACCTGGAAATCCTACTTACTATGCTAAAAACTGGGATAGGGCTCTAGTAAATCAATCCCCCTTTTTTTTTTGGAGTATTTACACTGCCCTTCAATTGTATATATGCTATATGTGTCATACAGTGCTTGTTTGTATCCCCAAGAAGTATATGTACATGAAAGGTTGCTTCTAGTTGCTTTGAAAAGTTTGATATAAACCTCACTTGACCGTGTTATGAACTTGTGAAACCAAGTAGATATGTCATTAAATATTGAGCATGATTCTAGACAGGGAAGGGATGAAAACAACCTCTGATGCACACATCGACTTGCCAAGATGTAGTCTTAGAATTTAGGACTTAATAATAATCATTCATATTTAATAATATGATATTAGTGTAGGCCTATGAATACATTTTCCTTGAAGAGTTCGAATGAATTATAAACTAAGTTTATAATGAAAGTAGGATGAAAGACTGGTCATGAAAATTTGAACACCTTTTCTTAAAGGTTTAATTAGAGAATGCAATGCATATAAACAAGTATGTAGTCAAGTATGATTCTATTCTTGAAATTTGAAAATACTAAAAAAACAAAGTGTAGTGCCCCACCTCTCCTTGCCAAATAGCCTATGAGGCTGATTACTTGCCAAATACTGTGCTATTTGATAAGGATCTGTATTTGTAGACTATCTGAAACCTTGACTATTATGAAAGTAGCTTAAAAGCTACTTGTAATTTATAATTTGTGGTTTTCCTCTTCCAATTGTGATGAGTTAGAAGTGAGAGTAGGAAGTCTACATTACAAGTCCCCAGAGAACTACAAAAACAAAATCTATTACATGATATACCAAAACATCTTTTAAAGACCTAGGGCTAGGGGACATGGCAAGAAATTGTCCAACTTATTTTAATACCAGACATCCCTTTGAAGCATTTTTTAATTTGATAAAACTCATGAAGTCAACAGTATTTCAAACTACTGGTAAATGTTATTTAACAGTCTGGTTTGGGAGCTTTTTAAAAAAGCAGGCAGCCTTTAATTTTTTACTTGATTTGTTTTCTATTTATTCTCTAAGGCAATAGTGTGGGTTGCTTGGTATTGCAATTAACATACAACCTCCAAAACAAATGGACCCTTACACAAACCATTAGTGGATCAATAGAATAGCCATATCAAAACCACTGCTTTCCACTCTTAAGCCTTGTCCACATATGGTACTGAATATGCTTTAAAAAATTTGAATGCATGAAATTAAGAATATTTTATGCGTATATGAATGGCAAAATTGGGGTGAAATAAAACCTAACTGTTACAAAAATGGCTGTTAAGTGTATTCACTTTGCTATGTGATATAAATGTGAAGTGCGCAATCCCTATGTCATTTATTTTGGTGCTATGTTTTTAATATAATTTTTTTTTAGAGCATCCCGTGTGAAGGAGGCATTAAAAGGCTGAATTCCATCTACTTGTAAGTTGTAGATGGACAAAGTAAAATAAATAAAACATGAGCTTTGTAGAGAGTGTGATGTAAGATTTTAAAAGCTTCTTGAATCTATTTGTGTGAAGGGTGCCTAGAAAAATATAAGGAAACAGGTTTCTCATGCCTAAAAAGGGTGATTATATAGACCGATCCATCCAAATCAAGGTGGGAAATCTAATCGGGGAGGGGGGCATTATTCATGAATATTTCAAAGACAGCAGTAAACAATAGAACCACCTTATGAATTTAGGGTGTTAATAAGATTCATTGGCCCAATTAGGAAAAATGATATGCAGGAGTGAACAAAACCAAAACACTTTAGTGCTAGAATTTATAAATCTTGATTATTTATTCCTTGATCTGACTCTTGAATTGGGAATCTTGAAGTGCCCATAAATCCTTATTTTCTAGGAAGGGAATCCAAGACCAAACCAAGCCTTCAGAAGATTACAGTTTTGTCAAATTCTAAAGGAAACAATCTTGTTATTGATGTAGAATTGTTGATTCATGGAAAGGTCTCTTTTTTTTTTTTTGCAGTTTAGATTTCTTTGAAGTCTATTTTAAATATGAAAATCACACTTTTTTTCTTTTCTCTTTTTTGATGGTGGTAGTGCTATAAAGTAGCTATATATATCTTCTTCCATGTCGGTTTTTTTTCTCACTCCTGAGGCAGGTAATCTTTCAACTATTTACGAGAGATTGGCTGCTTTGATATCTGAAATGTACACCATCCATCTCATCATCTCTTCCGTGCAGTGTGTTAGGTGCTAATCAGTGTGATGGTGGAATTACTTTCCAATATCCATACTGAGTAATGTTGAAATTCATTCAAAGGATTATACATGTACACTCACTTTTAACTGTGGATTCATGAATATAATCGCCATTAGAGAAAACATGCCTGGGGGGTGTTTCGACTAAGATCGACTTTAAAGAGAAGGTTGAGTTCTGGGAAGAGGTAAAACATAATTTGTGAGCTTTATCATTGTTATTATGCAAGTGTGGAAGAACATCAGATAAAAAATGTTCCCTGAAAAGCATGACTCTTCAAATGCTTTAATATTCTAAATATGGCATGTAACAGCATACAAATCGGGACAGATTTTTATGCCACATGTTCGTGTAGTCCCATATACATCTTTCTGTGTACAGTGCTTGTAACTTTACCAAGACTGGGCCAAATTTCTTATCATTTTGATGATTCCAGAACCTTGCAGGACACACCAATACGTATATGCTAGATGATCAACCTTTTCTGATCCATTCCACACCGTTTCTTTCACAATGCAATCGCATGGCCAGAACTCAACTTTATCTTTAAGTTGGACTTAACTATGGCAGGCCGTTCATGCTACTGTGTTCTCTCACCACTTACTGGCATTGGTATCTCAAGGGATGTACAAATCATGGTCACAAATCTACAGAATTAACATTTTTAATAGTTTATTATTGAAGGAAAAATATTATCTAAAGATCATAATGGTGAGAGCAACCAGTGGCATGAATGGCCTGCCATAGTTAAGTCCAACTTAAAGTCGATCTTAGTCTTTGTGAAATACCCCCCTATGAGTGTTGTAGTGGTGATGCGACATTTCCTCATGCCGTCATACCCCATCCACACCAACAACAGACCAATACACGGAATGGAAAAGAATTGTTTTGTCAGGAGTCAGCTTTGAGACGGTTTGGCGGTATGACTGCATATATAGCATAGCTATGGTTGTAGATTAAGGCTGCGACGAGTAGTCGAATACTCGAATACTCGCACTGTTGACAGCTACTCGAGTACGATTTCTCGTACTCGAATACTCGGCCGCCATTTTTTTTTTTTTTTTCCTGATTACCTGGCACTGTCCAGGCCGGCGGTCACCCGTGCCAGAAGAGCACCGGCAGGGGTAAAAATGTTTTCCAGCTCAATCATACACAGGGTGTCACTGTCAACTCACCACTCAGAAACTGGGACCAAATCTCCGGATTTCTGTTTGGACTCGGGAGGAATATATGCCTGTCATTTTTAGTTTTAAAAATAACATTGTTTCAATTATTTGTCAAAAATTCAAAAGCACAAATAGGCGCTTTCAACAGCAACTTGAAGTAAAATCGCGGGGTTTTCAGAGACGAACCTTCGTACTGTTCGTAGTATGGTGTTGGCAAAAACAAAAAAATGAAAAATGAAAAAATTCAAAAAATTCAAAAAAATCAAAAAATTCAAAAAATTCAAAAAAATTCAAAAAAAAACATGGCGTCCGAGTATTCGAGTATTCGCGGGCAAGGCTGGGAGTGTACTCGAGTACCTCATTACACGGTTATGCACAGCCCTATTGTAGATGTTACATTTCAGGAGTAGGGTAAGAGTTGTAGGGATACTGCTGCTTCCGGGGTTGAAAGTAGGAATTTGACCAGAGAGTGAAACTTACTGCAGAGAATTTTTTTCATCTTGTCATACAGACACATCACTTGCAAAATGCCAAAATGTGAAAAGGCTCATTTAGACCAATGGCACTGGATAATATTCTCAAAATTCACTCTTTTTTTAATGAATTCGGCCATTTGCAGGGTTCGACACTAACAGGAACCCGGGACATAGATATACCGTAGATCCCAAACTTTTGACAACAAAAATGAGCATAGGACTCATGTATACAGACTATGAAAATTGAAATCTAGATTCCTTTAACAAAAATTAGTGTGGAGCCCTGTATTTTGGAACAAATCTGAGAAGGGTTTAGATTTGAATGTGTGTTATTGCAAGGAGTTTCTCAAAAGAAAGATCATTAGTGCATAATGTCTTCTACGCTGTATTCCCTGGGTGTTATACAATGTCTGGCCTTTGTCTACATGTAGGGGGGGGGGGCTTTTTTGCCCATTTCAATATCACGCCATACTACAGCTTGCTACCTTTACTCTGTTAGAATCTAATTAGATTTTAATTATGGTCTACATGTCAATCATTAGCTCACAAAACAAGTGTTTCACATGTGCAGCACTATTTCAATTAAGCCAGTGTTTATCAACTCTTAATGGAAGGTGGAATAAGAAAGTACACAGGAAATCATGTAATCAAGATGGCTTTATAATTTAATTAAATTTAACTGCCTTTTGCAGCTTGTTTGAACTATAGACTTTTTGCTCATTGCAATGAATTTTTATTTTTGTTATAGTTTATCCCAAGTCTAGTCTACAGTCCACAAACAAGGATTTCTATGCTCATAGAATCCTTGAAAAATCTCTTAGAAAATCTCTTAGAAAAACCATGAAATCCAGGGGATTACTACCGGTATTTAATGACTCTGTCATATCTAGAGGCGATCATTATCTTTCTTCGTCCTCAAACTTTCTCAACTTGTCAACAAAGACAGGATTTTACTTTATTCTATCTGAGATGTTAAGATTGAAAGTAAAATAATTTATAGATCAAAGATGTTATTCACACATTTAGTCAACATGTACATGTATGTAGTGTGTTCCAAGGTGTTCAGCTTTTAGGATCCTATTGACATGTAATATTGATTATTTTTCTGTAGCACATCCTTGATTCTACATGTATCCAGTATGGTCGATGGGCATTTCCTTTACTTGCCGTTCTTCAGGATTCAGGCTTGAAGAAGTGTTTTCCACTCACTTGACAAATGTTTAAATGAGGTGTTTGAAGATTTAGACCTCTGTTTTCATGTATATGTATCTAGAGAAGGTGGATATGATGGGATTGGACATATTTGATCTCAATTATATAGAGAATTTTAAAGCCATCTACCCTCATCACTAGGGGCATTTACACTGTCATCCAAATACGCCAAAAAATGCCAAACCGGAGCCTGACCGCGATGTTTACCAAGGCAACAACGCTTTACCGGCAAACACGCCAAGCCCGAAACATTCCAAAACGGTGTGATCTTTTGGCATATTTTGGCGTATTTCGCAAGTATAAACGCTCGCTCTTGTAAAATCGCGATTTTAGGTCACGTGACTTTAGGAGCGTGGCTCGCTTCGTCCTTGAAGCCTATTTGCACAAAGTAAACAACTTGTTTACGCTGAACCGCTACGAAAGAGTCTCAGCTAAACTGTAAAATCTCGCTTTAGAAACCACCAAATGAAATGATTAAAATGTCAAATGGAAGAAGAAGAGTTGTTCTAACTCATAAATATTGCAAATAGTTGTCAAACCCTGTTTTAATATGCGAAAACTGAGCAAAACAAAGCGCAATCTTTTGTATTATTTTATCTGAAAATATTTCAGTATTTTTCATATTTTCCGTCATTACACCAGATCGATACTTTCGTGCGTGATAAATCAAAGTATATCAAAGCTCTCTTCCAAATATCTTCTCATAATTCTATGTCCCACGGTTGTTTCGGGAATAAATCGAAGGCAATGTCATCAACGAACCCATGGCGAAATATTCACGGAAGCGTATGTAGTCCCATATGTAGAGGTACGTGCGGTAACATGTAGTCCATGTAGTCACACGTACCGTTATATGTGCATGACTGTTGTGCTGGACTCGCTGTGTATGGATCGAGCATTTTTTTATTGGGAAGACTGCGCATGCGCATTACCAACCAAAACACGCCAAAAGATCGCTGAGCAGCTCAGTCGGTGATGTTTCGGCACAAGTGTAAACGGGTGCGCGAAAAATCGTGATTTTCCAAAATGAGGTATTTGACAGTATAAATGCGCCTACTGTCCATTTTAATTATCTATGGCAGAATGCACATGTATATTACACAGTATGTACATGCATATCAATCCACCTTTTTGACCTATACATGTAGTTATTTTAACTACTCCCAAGGGGTCATTTTGAGGGTTTGTTTTTGCATATTGTTTACACCCCAAAAATAATATACCGGTAGATATACATTTTTTAAAGAATATAGGTCATTACATTTCTGAAATTGCCTTTCTGAACAATGTTTTGTGCCAGCTTTTTGTACTGTTTTCACACTGGCAAAGTTTTGCTTAACCCCGTACTATAGGTGGGGCTAAAGGGGGGTCTTAGCCCCACCTATAGTCCGGGGTTAAGCTTATTCCACTTTCTTTTCACACTGGCAAAATGTTGCTTAACCCCGTACTATAGGTGGGGTTAAAGGGGGGGGTTTTAGCCCCACCTATAGTCCTGGGTTAAGCTTATTCCACTTTCTTTTCACACTGGCAAAAATTTGCTTAACCCCGTACTATAGGTGGGGTTAAAGGGGGGTCTTTATTCCACTTTCTGTTCAGACACGTTTTTACCAAAGTGGGCTAGCCCCACCTATAGTACGGGGTTAGCTGGCCCTGCAAAATAGCAGGGCTAACCCCGCAATTGTGGTGCTAACTCCGCAATTGCGGTGCCAAGCAAAAATGAATGAGAACATAACGAAAAATAGTCCGGGACTACGCAGTGGAGCGAATTAATGAATATTCACGCTATGGCTAGTACGGGGCTAACGAATTGCAGTGAGAAAAGCCAAAAAAGTTAGTACGGGGTTAAGGATAGTACGGGGCTAAGCAAAGTACGGGGTTAAGCAAAACAAGTGTGAAAAGAGTATTGGTCTCTTATACCATGATACTTGAGGATTGTATGCAATTCTGATTTCTAGATTTAATCTTTAGAGAATATTAATCCTTGATTGTGAACATTTTTGATGCAATTTATTCCTACAATTCATTCCTACATATCATTTTCTTTAGCTTGTTTCAACCTCCTACCCCTAGTAAACCAACCCCCTCCTCAGATTTAATGGCAAATATATTTTGTATCTTGTTGGAAGATAACCCAGGATTGTTCGCACTTCTGCTGGTAGGAGTAGAGTAGAACATTAACATGTATTTTCTTGCATCCTTATGACCAAAACAAATGCATCGAAGTGAGAAGTGCAAGAGGAAGCTGGTTATTATTGTATTGGTTCAGCGAATTGGCTCCTATTATCTTTAGTGGAGACAAACCATTTCCTGATGTAGCTGTTGATATCTGTCAGACAATACACAGCTCAGCCAAAAGGCTGGTTTTCCGGTCATAACAAACCTTACGGTAGTTTGTGGGTCATAACAAACCCTAGAGTGCGGACAAAAACCCTTGTCAGTTGTATTGCGTAACATAGTGTCTGAACTCAGAGACTATGCTGACTGCATGCTCTATAGCATCCCATAGGCTCTGTACTTTAGCTGCTCCTGACATGGTCAGAGACTGATAAAGCTAGGCTCTGTTTAAGACTGTATGGTATTGTGTTGAAGTCTCAAATTAGAGTCTGCTTGCAGACTAAACAAACCTCTGACTGCCTGAAAGTGAAAGTGGTTTATTTTGACTAAAAGTAACAAGCAAAGGTTAATGTCCTGTTCAGACCTATCAAATCAAAAAATAAAGTGAAGGTTGGTTTTGTTATGAAAGTTTTGGCCTTTTATTTGAGGGGTTATTTGAAGTTTATGGACATGCATACATTAGATTCTTCAGAACACATATTTGCAAATCTGCAGTGCTGCACTTTCTGAAACTAGTTTGCAGGCACAAACCCTTATCCGTCGTTTTGCGTAACAGTGTCTGCACTGTGAGACTAGGCTGACAGTATACTGCATAGGCTCTGCTGCTTCGTACAGGGCCAGAGACTGACAGAGCTAGGCTCTGCTCAAAGCTTTAGGATTGGTGGTGTCAAATTTGAATCTATGCCTGAAAACTATGATATTGCATGTCAATCACGTACAATGTATACAGGCCTCAATGCTTTGGTGACTTTGCCCTATTGCTTTACTGTGTTATGACCGTAGCTCAGTATTTACATTTACTTTTTAGTTGTTATTTTATGCATCACTTGTGCTGACTTTGCAAACGAAAAATATGACGTATTTATCAGTTTTATAGTGGATTTTGGAATAGAAGGATGTAAAGTGATTATCTGTCCCTATCCCATCCAATGATAATAGTAGGGAAAGCTCTATTGTTTACCGGTGTACTCTTCACATAAGACAAGTTGTGTATTGTTTATGTGAATACCCTCACCCTAGGGTCGTATTATGCTGACTGTTGTCATGTTTCATATATTTCACAGTGACATAAACACCTCAGCCGGAAGACTGAGTTTGACCTCATGCAAAGCTTTAAGTGCTTCAAAAGTTTTTTGTTATGATTGTAAACTATCCTGAAGTCTGAAGCCAAACTTGAGGTCAATTGTCATTTGGTCTTATGCAATTTTTTTCTTCTGAAGTAGCATTATGAGGTCATAACTCTTTCACAGTTGATTGCTGCAACATAGATGGTGACCTACCTCAGTTTTCCACTCTTTCTAAAACAAGTCCTCTATCATTTAGATTGATATCCTAATCAAATTAAATCACACAATAGATGAAGAATAGATGAAGAACACTTGGCAAATTTGCCATGTCTAGTCAAGGAGTTATAAATTCATGTTCCTTGGTCTAGTCAATAGTCATGTACATGTACATGTCAAAATGGCACCTATAATTGCATTGTTTGGTTCTTGCATACAAAATTATGTTGCTTGTGTAAACAACAAAATGTCCTTCAAAAAGCTGTTACTCTTTTTTTGCATCAGCTTTTAATACTTCTTTTTTTTCTTTTTTTTTAAAGCTGTTAATGCAGAATTGATTGAATCATATTGTTTATTATTATTTTGATTTTTTTTTTCAAGTGTAAAAAAACAAGTGCATACAAGTTAACAAGTAAGGTCTTGCTGCAGTATTCTTATTTCTGTAATTGCTTTGTTAATTCATCCTCTTTTTTTTCTCCCTCTTTTTTTTTATTTACAGTCATTTCAGGGTAGCCAAGGCAGGGCATATCTCTTCAATTCTGTGTAAGTATAATAAAACAATTCAACAACTTCCTTGTTTAGGCCATTAAAAAAAATATACATGTTTAGCGTCCCCGCCCGCTTCCTTTTTGGGGGCCGCCTCCTTTTTTTTGAAAAAATAAAATTAAAAAAAAAAACATGAAAAACACTGATAAAACGATCTATTTCTGATTTAAATAAAAATGCCAGCGGCCGTCTTGAAAAATAGCCCGACTGTCTGGGAAAATGTAACAAGCGGCCATTTCGAGCGGCCATTTTGAAGAAGAAAAAAAAGGGCCTCCTCCTTCCTATTTTTCAAAAAGCTAAACATGTTTTTTTTTTTATTTGGCCTTACCTCTATTCTTTTTTTTAATTTCCCTTGTTTCATTTTCTATCTCTTTCTTTTACTTGTTGATCTATTTCTTTTACTTGTTGATCTCTTTCTTTTACTTGCTGATCTCTTTCTTTTACTTGTTGATCTCTTTCTTTTACTTGTTTATCTCTTTCTTTTACTTGTTTATCTCTTTCTTTTACTTGTTTATATCTAAATCTTTTACTTGTTTATATCTAAATCTTTTACTTGTTTATCTCTTTCTTTTACTTGTTGATCTCTTTCTTTTACTTGTTGATCTCTTTCTTTTACTTGTTTATCTCTTTCTTTTACTTGTTTATCTCTTTCTTTTACTTGTTTATCTCTTTCTTTTACTTGTTTATCTCTTTCTTTTACTTGTTTATATCTCTTTCTTTTACTTGTTTATCTCTTTCTTTTTCTTGTTTATCTCTTTCTTTTACTTGTTGATCTCTTTCTTTTACTTGTTGATCTCTTTCTTTTACTTTTTTATCTCTTTCTTTTACTTGTTTATCTCTTTCTTTTACTTGTTTATCTCTTTCTTTTACTTGTTTATCTCTTTATTTTACTTGTTTATCTCTTTCTTTTACTTGTTTATATCTCTTTCTTTTACTTGTTGATCTCTTTCTTTTACTTGTTGATCTCTTTCTTTTACTTGTTGATCTCTTTCTTTTACTTGTTGATCTCTTTCTTTTACTTGTTTATCTCTTTCTTTTACTTGTTTATCTCTTTCTTTTACTTGTTTATATCTAAATCTTTTACTTGTTGATCTCTTTCTTTTACTTGTTTATCTCTTTCTTTTACTTGTTTATCTCTTTCTTTGAAATCTTTAAACCCTCAAGATAACAACATGATTGTTTGTTGAATGTGTTTGTATTCTTGAACTACTTAAACCAGTTTGTAAGTGTTTATTTTGTCTGCAGTTCATGTGAAAGTGGGTTTGTAGGTCTATTGAGTGCCTGTAAATATACAGTATTACCACACTCTTCTATGATAGCCTGTGTGTATTTTTGTCTGCTTTACATCCACCCCCCCCCCCTCATTACAACAATATGTAAATAATGAAGGAAATACCATTTTTAAAGAATAATGATTAAATGAATTAATGAATACATAAATAGGTAAATTTCTATCTTTCTTTCTCTCTCTCTCCCTCCCTCTCCCTCTCCCTCTCCCTCTCCCTCTCCCTCTCTCCCTCCCTCACCCTCTTTCCCTCTCCCTCTTTCCCTCTCCCTCTCTCATTAAAGTTGATACTGATAGGACATGTTTTAGAGAATCAAATATGATAATTATTGTAAATATAATATTGAAGTTCATAGAATGTATAGGGCCTCAATATAGTAAGCATGGAAGCAGTCTCAATCATTCCTCCATTGTTGTTATCTTACCATGTGTGTTATTATGACCTGTATGTTATTATGACCTCTATGTTATGTGGGGAAGATTCCCAGGGAAGTCCCATATATACATGTATAATTCATCATAGCTAGTCTACATGCAGACCCTTTATTTGTTTAAAGCTGTCACATATATTATGATCTAGAGTCTTATTTTAGTTGTTTCAAATTGGAAAAGGGTTAGAATGGGTGTGTTACACCATCAGCATGTACAATATTTTCTGCTTGATAATCTTTTCCAAACATTTCTCCTAATACTGTCTGCAGGGGATTGATGTTATGACTGTATTAAAGGTTAATGATGATTAAGACTGCAGTGTCAGACTATCCAATGAATTCATAACAGTTGGACCTTGATAGAGCATGATAGGTGTGTGTGGGGGTGGGGAAGGGGAGGGGGGGGGGTCGGCCGAATTACTCTGGCATGTGTCATCAATGTGTATTGGGCTAATAAGCTGGGTAGGATTATAGTCTGCCAGCACAGACTCTAATTTGATTTAATTTTCATTAAGTAGGGGCACAAAATAATTGTTCTAATAAAAGGGCTTAGCTTAATCATTTTAGAGGGGCATCGTGGCCAATGAGTGGGGACATGTCAAAATTATGTGTGGGGCACTTGGTAATTTGAATCTTATAGTACAGTATGCCATGGTGAAGTGCAGTTAGGACAGCCGTCTTTCAAAGATCAAAGAACCCTTGTAAAAGTTACTGCAGGAATCTAGGACTAGGGTTGTTAAATAATTTTTAGACATGATTCCGAGGAAAGGCATGATAACAAATGGAGTGGGGTGCAGTAGCGAATTCCTAGTATTATTACCTCATACAGTACTGTACAGATCATATTTATACATGTACATGTATGTAGATTGCTCATTAAAAAAATTGTTTTGACCTCCAGTTTACAAGGTCTGTGAGACAAACATCATGTCCTTGTAATAATCCTAAGATGTACACATAAAAGAAATTGATTGGAAACTTGAAAGAGAATCAATGTAATGTACGCTTGTAGGAAACCTTTCATAGAATGATCTTTGAAATGATAGATATATCATGATAGATATATCAGTTGCCAGTTTCTTGACCTGATATGCACCTCTATAGAGTACCGAAGCTGTGACGTCATAAAAATCTATTTTTGGAATTTCTCAATTTTTTCTTCATTTTCCGAAAGAGCACCAAAAATAATGTCCAATGTCGAAAACCAATTAAATATGTTAAGTATTTGCCGAGATATGACCATCTGATAAAAGATTGCCTATGGGAACTCAGTGTTATATTGCTCTGGTTCATAACATTAGAGCCAGAGCAATATAACACTGAGTTCCCATAGGCAATCTTTTATTCAGATGGTCATATCTCAGCCAATACTTAACATATTCAATTGGTTTTCGACATTTGGACATTATTTTTGGAGGTCTTTCGGAAAATGAAGAAAAAATTGAGAAATTCCAAAAATAGATTTTTGATGACGTCACACTTCACCACTCTATTAGCAGTCTATACCTACCTACCTACAGTTATGTACCTGGTACAAAGAACATGATGTCATATTTTGTGAGTTTAATCATATGGATATATTTTACAATCCCTTTCATACAGGCTTTACAAATATCCACAAAAGGGAAATATTTTATAGTTTCTTCTACTCTGACAGGATCTGCAAAATCTAGGTTACCTTTTTAGGCTTTCCTTTTTACTGATATAGTTTCTTACATTATAGCAGTATCTCAAGGGACTTAAACATAAGCAGGAATCATGCTGGCTTTGAAATGTAAGAGGAAGTGCATAGGAAATGTAAACCTACATGTATGACTGCTATAGTCCAAACCATCACAGTGTTCCTAGGTTTACAGTGCTGTATTTACATTTGGTGTGAAGTGCATGTTTGTGTCACATGCAAGCTGGTTCAACAAAGCAGAAAGGTCTGTAGGTAGGTTACGTAGAGCTGGCACTGCCTGGCAGAATTTCCCTTCGCAGCAGTCCGTTTGTTATGGTATAGATTTTTCTTGCTATTGTTGCGCAATCATTGTCCCAACACATACATAGGGAAAGGCAACCAATTGATCCCTGGGCCTGGGTACATGTAGTAGTCTTTCACCTGTACCTTCCTTCAAACTCTCTAGGATAAAATATGGACAGATAGTTGCTATGTTTATAGTGAGAAACTAGAAACTTCACATATTTCGTTTCGTTAGGGGCTCAGACAAATCACAAATGACTGAACTAATGAATTTTGCAATCCACTTTTTGTAAGTACAGTGGCTATCATTTATAATATTAGTGGAAAAACTATCATGTACCGGTAGTACAAGTTTCTCATTTGAGTTTATTATAGCTTCTAATACTTGCATTCAGGTACTATGATATGGTAGTTTTAAAATGACTGGTACTTGTAAGAGGAGCTTTAAAATGACTGGTACTTGTAAGAGGAGCTTTAAAATGACGCGCGACTGTACTTTGCGTAGAACTAGAAAGTGCTGTGATAAATGCAAATTTTCATAAATTTGTTTTCCGCCTGGGCAGAATAGCGCTGTATCAACCAGATCCTATGTAGGCTCTTTACAAAAAAATGAAAAGAAAAACAAGCACAAAACCATTCCTTGAAATGATCTGTTTGTGGTACAGGATCAACCCATAACAATACCTAGGGTCTGTTAAAGTAAACTAGTTTGAAGGTAACCAGTGAAAGTTCAGAACCCTCTTTCATGGCCTACCCTAATAATAACAATAGTATGGATTCTATGTTTGTTATGGTAAGTAGGTAGAAAGGAAAGCAAGGAAGATGTCGTTAGGGTTGGGTGAAAGCATTTCTATTCCAGGAAAAAAAGAAGAATGGATAAACGATTAAATAAAAGTAATAAAAAAAAAACACAAGTAAAAGTGATCGAAATACAGAAGTGATCAACAGATCTTATCACGGAGGAGACCTATCAGAGACAGAGAGTAACAAACTTTGAAGAAATGAAAGAATTGTTCCCATTTTATTTCATTTTCATAGCCTAGTACAAGCATGGTATGGCAAGAAAAACTTGGCTGAAGAGAAAGAAAAAAGAACATGTACCTCAAGTCGATACTCTTATTTAGCTGCAAAGTATAATAAATTAAGCTTGCAACTATTTGTGGAAATAATGCATTAATATTACTTGCATGAGATAAAATTGACAGACATTATGAAGAACATACATGGTGAAAGGTCCTGCTAGTATTTAATTAAGCTTGCCAGTAGGGCATCAACAATGGTTGTACGGCTGGCTCTTGGGTTCATTGAAAGTAGATTGTGACAATGTGTGTACATGTAGATTTTTAGATGTCCTCTGAGCTGGGAATGCAAGATTTAGGTGATTTTGTATGGTCAGTAGTACACTTGTTACCATCCTCTAGTTGTAAGCCTTGACTATTCAAGTATGCTTCATGAAGCAATAAAGTTGTTTACTAATTGATCTGATATTTTGTATCACATAAGTAGTGATGTAGCTTGGTGGTAAAATCGTGACAGGGTTATGTAATAATACCGGTATATGAAAAACATTGAGTGCTGAGCACCAGACAATCATGTCATCCTTATTGTGCTAGAATTCTGTGAAAATGGAAGAACAGGAAACATTTCACATGAGTAAACATGGTCATTTGAGATTATACAAATGACCCAATAACTAGGGTGAGGTCAAATCATTGTATGTTGACAGGTTTGTATTATTCTGGTACAATGAGAATTTCAGAAACAAGGACATGCCCGAATGAGAGCACCTATAAGGATTTCAAAATAGGAAAACAAAGGGCTTCGTAGTCACCTCTCCATGAAGGTTATCTGCACATATATGTTATGTTATATTCTAACTTCCAGGATTAAAGATTTCCATGCTGTCCAAGATTTTAGAGTATTTATTTCTTTCTTTTTATTTTTATCCCCCTACAAGTACATGTAGGTCTCTATGAACAGGCAAGAATCCATTGATTTTTGCTCCTTCTATTGATCAGTATATCTAGGTTTTTTTTCTCCACTTCATAGAAAAAACATCCTTCACTACTCCATGGTAATACCGCATGGACCTCCAAGTCAAATAGATTAACTACATAATTGTAGATACTTGGTTTATCATTGCAAGTAATTTACATGTAAGGCAGTGAATCTGATTGTATATATACCTATGTATTGTTAATGAATTACATAGAAATATATCGTGGCAATGTATATCTGGTAAATGAAGGTACAAAACATATAACAATAGCCTCATTAAAGATTGGACTCCTTTAGGTAATCATATATTTAGTAGAATTATTGGAGGTGGTAAGGAAATGATAATTAACGAGAAAAATAGAAGCGCATGCCTACTTAAATCTTTTTAGCATAATGTTTGCAAGTGCATTGACATTGAACTATTTCAGTAACAAATGGCTAAACAGGGGAAATTATATTTTGTAAAATCCATATGTACGCAATGCACATGTCTATATAAGAACGACATGTATATTTAGTCAAATTCTGTTCCAACTTAATAATATAAGATTTAGCCGTAATGTAATTTTACAGTGGCTTTGAATAAATCCCTTGATAAAGACTATCAAATGCTGTGGTCAAACAGTCACCGTAATTATTTCCATGCCATTAGACTAATCACCAAATCCCTTTCCTTCTCAAATACTGCATATTTAATCTGCCTTTCCATTGGTACATATACTTTGCACACAAAGACTTCACTTTGCGGCTCATTTCACATGCAGCACTTTTCTGATGACATATATCACATTGACTTTATCACATTAAAGATACATCAGCAGAACACATGTTTATTTTTACCTTGTTGGTCATTTCCTATACACCCTTGTTGATTGTTAGATTCCAAAAGAGAAATTTGTTTACAACTTGACATGTATGGTTGTGATACATCTAGAAATATCAAATCACAAGGTTTGATTTGATTTGATTTATTTTTCCACTCAAATATCCACAAATTAAAATGACATGTATAAACCATACAGTATTACAGTATATAATAGAACAAATGAATTATACAAGTA
The DNA here is from genome assembly GCA_037976565.1 of Mesocentrotus franciscanus. Classification (NCBI taxonomy): domain Eukaryota; kingdom Metazoa; phylum Echinodermata; class Echinoidea; order Camarodonta; family Strongylocentrotidae; genus Mesocentrotus; species Mesocentrotus franciscanus. Next base: position 37,314,032 of record CP137672.1, on the reverse strand, counting down.
ACGAAATACCGATAAGTATGTACGTAATAAAATAAGTTTACAGAGTACATTCAAGTTTGAGAAGAAGACAAAATATTTGTAATTGTTTGATTTAACTATGAGGGGGAAAAAGGGAATCTGAGAAAAGCTAGGCTTGTTGAGCGAGATTCCCAGTATAAATTAAGTACTAGACCATTTTCAGCGTGCATCAAATCCTGTTGTATCGAGTCCTTCAATGAAATAGATAATGAGAGCCTCTGAAAGGCAATTTTCCCTCAAACCCTCTGAAATATCCACAATGAATGAAAAATAGCACTCTTAAAAGCTACTTTTACTAAATATTTGTTGACCGTATCTAGACAAGTCCAGTTAGCTTTATAGTAGCCCTAGAAATGTAAGTTTATTATTTATCATACTCTCTGATGGAGTGTGCTCTACCAAATCTGTATTAGAATCCAGCAATTCCCTCAAGGATTTTGAAACGGAGAGATCATTGAGTTCAACCAGTCCAGACCCAGCTTGAATGTCATGATATTAAAATTTGTTTCCATATCCCTTTATTCTGCAACTACCAGCCTTTCTTGTCTAACCAAATGAAAACTGCATGGAGATAGATAGAAATTTAAGATGTGATCGATCAGAGACAGGAAATATCCGATATATATACCGTCATTGTGATCTTGAAATGTGAGGATGAAGTCGGTCGGACGAGATACAAGATAATATGATGGTATCTCTTCCTCTGAAAAGTGATATAAGTAAACCCAGATACCATTACACTCCGACTTTGTCTTCACACTCTATATCCTCAAGACAAAAAATGATTTGTGATTATATTTATGTACATAGTATATCTTGGGGTGGAGTTGAATTAGATTTGACTTTTAAGGGCTATATGTACAGTTAATTATAAAAACTATAAGGGACTTTGCTATTTTGTTTGATATTTTGTCTGATATTGTCATGTAAACAAAATGCATTGGTGCAATTTTCCCCTTTTTTTCTTTCTTTTATAATGGGGGGGGGGGTCTTTTTCGTGGGCATATCATTTCTCAGCCCTTTTATATGTCTATCTTCTACATGAGAATGTTTCTTCCAATATGCAACTTAGTTTGAAAAAGCAGACATGAAAATATTTGTATGAAAAAGGGCTCTGTATGCCCTTGTAATTAAACCTTATGCCTCAAGGAAGTGCAGTCTATTGTTTGTCAACAATAGTACCATCACAAGGAAGAACGGTAGAGATAATGGAAATCAAACTGAATTCGTGGAACACGCCGGGTTGTGTTTTATTATTGTCTATGAAAAGTCTATGATCGGAATTGCATGAGGAATTGCTATGTGTAAAAGAAGAAGGAAGGAGGAAGAATTAACAAACTTATAGGACACAATGATACGATGTATACCTTGCACAGGCAACAGAGCTGATTCAGCTTGTGCAATGATGGCCCTCGTGTACCGTTGTTATGCTCAAACATTTTGGACATGTATGAGGAAGTTGTTATTAAGATTGTTGCATTCATGAGGAACTTGTTAATGTTTGCAGTCACATAACCTTTGTGATTGCATATCAGAAAACGTCAAAGGATTGTATAATGTGGAATATACTATGATTATATATCTTCCAATTTAAAGTCTGCAAGCTCATGATTTCATATGGTCAGAGCCAGAAGGCATTGAATCACACACTTCCCTTTAACACAGAGTTAAAGTTCTTCTAGCTCTGAATTGAGAATACGTTGTATGGTTCACAATTCCAACATCTCCATACTTTCTGCATAGTCTGAAAATATCAATAAAGCATATACTGCGAGGTACAAGGAAGTTCAATAAAAACCAGGTCGAAGGCTGAAGAAGGTTGTTTTCTATGAAACAAGGTTACTTCCTTCCCAACCATGAACAAAGAGTTTCTCTCTCTCTCTCTCTCTCTCTCTCTCTCTCTCTCTCTCTCTCCCTCTCCCTCTCTCTCTTGTGTCATCAACCCATAAAAAGCACTTCAACAAAACGTCCATGGAAATGAGATTTGGTTACATTGGTTATCACTAGACCAAGTGCTCTCACAAGAGAGCCAGAAGGGCATTGGTGTCCTTCTTTAACACAGAGTTAACACCCTTCTCACTCTGGACAGACGATATCTTCATATGATGTGGAGTTGTTATACTTGGAATACAAGAGGAAACTTGATCTCTCTGACTCTGACACAGTTTTTAGCCATATCCTGGGTGATTTATGCCCCTTTGTTGGTTGGGAGTAATTCAGAGCTGAAATCAGACTAGTGTTGTGTTTATTGTAATCATCTGATGTAATTGAAATCCAGATGATTTATAGGAGAGGTTCGCATCAAAGAATTTATTGATAACAGGTTAAAGAAATGGTTGACTTCCTGGGAAGGCAAGCGTTGTTCACTGTTGGCCTTTTTTTCTAAAGTGTACTCATTTGGAACGATATTTCTCTTGCAAGTAACAATTACAATGATTAATCTGGTAATGGCAAGAATTCTTCTGAAACTGATTCCATAGTTAGTAATCCCTAGTCCCATATGTGCATTTTTTTTTTCTAGAAATTATTTTTGACATCCATCAAGATTTTTCTAGAAGTAGAGAGTTCTTCTTTGTCACAGAGTATCATGTATGTAGTATCATTCCATAAATGATTGTTTTATGTTGTGTCATTGCAGGGTGAACGTTGGTTGCGGACCTGCAGAAGAAAGAGTCCTTCTCACAGGTCTCCATGCCGTCTCAGACATCTACTGTGAGTGCTGCAAAACCACTCTAGGATGGAAATATGTAAGTATTTTACACATTTTTAAAGGTGATTCCAAAGCTGATCATGGGTTTGGTAATGGAACTGCGTTTCAATAGAACTGTGCATGTTAGACTGGGCTATTTCAAGGCTGGATTGGCTTAAAGTCATTTTGAATAGTTAACCATGCAGTTAGGTGTTTGAACTAGCAAGAAGTAAACTGATTAACAACAATTCAGAAAATCACATTCACTGCACGGAAAAACTTATTCCATATCCTTGGAATGATATTATTATTAAAATACAAAACTAACATTTTACCTTGAATCTACATTTGTCATTATTTTTTGGCATTTATCCATTTCAAAATATTCCTATGTGTGATTGGCATGTCTTTTGTAATCTAGGTATTGAGGGAACATCTTCTAAATCAACAAGCTTTTGTAATTGAATTGGCATGCATCCAGTAAATAGAAGAAAAAAAATAAGTGATTGGCATAAAGAGCGGTTTCAATCTGAAAGTATGATGCAATATCAAATATGCATTTCCTGTGCCATTGGCCTGTAAGTTTACTCTTTGTTTTGCTGATTATCGGTTAAAATGCTAAAACCTAAACAACCCCCTTCAGCCTGGTTTGGAGTCCATAATATTTGCACAGACGGCATTGGGTCATCTTTATTCCTCCAGTATAAGTGCTTCTAGAAATACCATGTCACATAATAACACCCGCAGTTAGTCACCTCATAGTTTTCTAGTTAAGGACAAAGTATTGTTTACCAGAGCATGGTCCATTCCATAAATGCCCACAGTTCATATTTACATCTCAATCCTTGTTTACTAGCTGAACATAGTCCATTAATAGCAGCCTTTGAGATACGGTACAGGGTTCCGTTTGTCCTTGCATTGTGTTTGTATTCAAGGTTATGAGGAGCATAAGTAAAATGAGCAATTTATGCTGTTATGGCTGTTATGGCTGTTCGAGTTCATATTGGCACAAAGTACAGACTGGCACCACCATTACCGTCACAGAAAAAGATAATCATGAGATCTTGCGCAGGTGACTGTAGAGGGAGTGATAGGAAGCAGAAGATAATGTGATTGGCTGAGAGCCAGAAGGGCATTCACTCATGTACTTTTAACAGAAAGTTAGCGTCCTTCTGGCATTTAAATGACGCTTCAATCAAAGAGAAGAGTTATAGACAGAAATGTTGATATCTCCTCGGTGATGACGCAAACCATTCAGTTTTTGGTCGCTGAAATCATTCTATAGGCAGCTTATACTTTGCCGTCAGTTAACGATTGATAGTAGTCAGCTGTTCTTGCGTTGCGCCATTCACCCAAACCCATTTGAAATGTGTGAATTTTTCACGTAGTGCACATGTTCTCTGAGATAGCGGCATGACTTGTTAAGATGTTAGTTATTGTTTTCTCATCCTTATGCGAGGTGGGATAAGTTTTATAGGTTTTAGCAACTGAGGAAAACCTGTGAAAGAAAAGAAAAGAGAGAGGACACTCAAGATGAGTAATCCTAACCCTTATGCAGATAACACTCTATATCACATACAAAGTAGGATTAAAGCATCTCAGTGAATGTGATTTTCATTTTCAGTATTAACTGTTTTACATTTTCCTAGTGCAAACAAGAACACATACGCTCTTGTATAGTGCATATCACAGGCAATGTCTGTATGTGCTTTAAAGATACTATGTCCCTTTTGCAGCCAACATCAAATTCTGTAGAACATTGCAGGAATCGTGAATATGTCATGTATGTCCTATCTGTGAAATTTAAACGTTAGCAACGTCCTAGTATTCAAATTATGCAAGGAAATCCATTTACTTTTAGACTTCACTGTCAGACACTATTGAGTGGCTGACTGCCTTTTTTTTTTCTTTGGTAATAAAATATGTAAAATAAGCTGTAACAGGTACATACAGCATTTGTCTACATCAATAACCCACTTCTTGTAATGGCCAAAATTAAACTGATTGAATCTTTGCGCATCACAAAACATACGACCATTCAGTACAAGGGTGTGAAAATCGGACTATTTACATGAGTGATTGCAATCACTTATGTCGATTCGACAACTAATCGTCCTTATTTTCCCACAAAAAGACATTTCCAGCCCTTTCCTTTTGAAGGAAGTTCTAAATCAGTATTATCTTTCAAATGCCATTGGAATTAAACATTTTCATTTTGGGGGCCTGCAAATGGGACATAGTACCTTTAAGAGAGCTATTGATTATATACTTCCCAATTTATTCAAAATTACAGTGTGCTGGTTTCCCTCGGATTGCAGTCCCCTTAAGCTGCTCCATTACCGGAGCTTGGGATGAGCTTTAATTTACAATTACCTTGTTTTTGAAGATGGTCAGGTATATAAAGTGTAAATCCAATTTGTATTTCATGTACATCCTTTACAAGAGCACTTAGAACTAAAAGCTAAGTGCACAATGCTTCAAAACAAAACTCTTGAATTAGCTCGGTAGTACTCTAAGATTTGTCATTATTATAATGGCAGTTAGATGGAATTGGAATTAATTTGACTCTGGTTGTTGTTGAAAATACAGATATTCCTCCAAGCTATAGTATCTTTAATTTCCTGCGCTCCTTGTTCAGCCAGAAAGCCGTCATTCAAAGTGTTGTTATTGTCACAATCACTAAAGCCTTAGAGGTACTCTTCTAATTAAAACAAGGAATACATAATCAAGAAACAGTCAAGAAGACTGTGGGAAGCAAGATGGTGTGAACGGTGAAAAACTTACAATCATTTGAATTTCTTACTGAATTCAGTACTCCTGTATTTATGATGATATCCCTGACTTTATTTTTCTACCCCTAGTACAAATAACCTTTCAATCATAGATATTGAAACAAAATAACTTTGTTTTATAAGGAATATCCTTCTAATCATCCTAATAATAATAATAATAATAATATTCCGCTTTTATATAGCGTCTAATACATGGATGATGTCTCTGAGGGTACGTTTTTCTTATTTTTGAAGGCAGAATGAGCGATTTTGAAACGCTCATCGTAAACGCTCATCGTAATCGCAGATCCACGGTGTACTGTTTATGCTCCTTTCTCTGGCTCCTCCAGGCATGATTCTGGCTCAGAGCCAGAATCATGCCTGGAGGAGCCAGAGAAGTGCAGTGCAAACCTGCACTGCGCATGCTACGTTGACCCCGTTTATGCTTCCCCAGAATCGCTGATTTTGCAGAATCGCCGATCCAAAACTCACCTACAAAAATGAGAAAGGACGCAACCGTGTTTTGAACTAAACGCGTAACAAATGCCTCATTCTGGCCAGAAAAAGTTGAGCATAAACATACCCTAAGCACTTTACAGATATATTATTACCCCGGTCATCGAATTCAGGCTTGCCCGCACACAATGTATGCACACTCTCCACTCCCTAGGAGCATTCCAGCCAGGTGTCATTTAAGCACACTCTTGCTCATCTAACCCCATTAACTTTTGCATCCTACCGGGTACCCATTTAACACCTGGGTGGAGAGTGGCAAATGTAGATTAACGTCTTGCCAAAGGACATTAGTGTCGCCACAGGACTCGAACCCCGTACCTTGTGATGTGCAGTCGGGTGACTTCTCCACTAGACCACAACACCTCTATGTTGATGATTTTTCTTAAACCGTTCATTGATATTTCTACATTGTCAAAGAATTTAACCTTATTATTGTGTCAAAGATAGTGACATATTTATTTATTTCTTTTGTCTATTTTTTCTCTCTTTTTCTTTCCTCTCTTAGGAGCATGCATTTGAGAACAGCCAGAAGTACAAGGAAGGAAAGTATATCATTGAGCTTGCCCACATGATCAAAGACAATGGGTGGGACTGTGACTGAAATAAACATCTACCATGTCAGTCAGTCCAACAAACAAACAAACAAACACAGATATGTATCATACCGCAAGGCCTTGTTGTTTATCAGTCAACAGCACTTCTACTTGAATCTGCTTTCTCAGCCTACCCCCGCCAACCCCTACCCTGACCAGGGTTTCAACAAATTGATATCTTGAAGGTGATGGTGATTGCAAACGACTTTTGTCTACACTTTAACATTGTCAGTGTTTCATTGATTCTTTTTCCTTAAGCACTGCTAATGATGGCACCAGCCTTTATTGATATGTCCATGTATTTCTCCATTGTAATACATCATTCTTTATGAAGTATATGATATGATGAGGAACTACAAAAACAAATGCTTGCAACATATCTGCATTCACCATTTATCACTAGTGCTCAATCATCTGCAATATGCAGAAAAGCCCAGCTGATGACATCAATGACATCATCGCTTCAGCTTCATTTGGACCAAGTTCGCAAGAATCATTTTGTAAATGAATATCATAACAACACGGTCATATTAGCTTATTGTGTGTGAGGGAAAAATTGAATTATATATTTGGTACGCATTCAAATAATTCATTGTAAGTTCTAATTTGTAATGCCTATTTTTTGAGAAGCATAAATGGTGTAGAGATGCGGCATAATATTGATGGTAGAGATGGAAACAGAAAGAAAACAGAATGGAACTATCTAGGCAGAAAGAACAATTGAAAGGAGCAGGGCGTAAGGTGTGATGAGTTTTATCCGGAATCGGTGCAATGAGCGGCTCGTGCTACGATGGAAGGAGAAGCAGTCGCAATTTTTCTTCATCCATGATGACACAGGGCGACATGAAAGGCAGAAGGACGTATATGAAGACTCGATTGGTTAAAGCTAATCAGCGGTGGAACAGCTCTGTATCCATTTTCAACGTGGACAGAAGTTTGACGTGTTATCGTCAAATCAACAGCAGGGACATCGGTCACTTGTTAAGGCAACGTGACTCAATACAGTGTTGATTGCTGTGAAGGTTAAGGACAGCCCTTTTTTTTTAGCAGATGCCTCCACAATGCATGATGAATATGCATGAGCATTGCATCATGAATATGCATAAGGGCTTATCGCTGTCCAGCGGTACTTGATGTTTAAAACCTGATTGATTATCAGGTTGAGAAGTTATCTTGAATGTGTCAAGTTTGTATCGGTGTGAAGGATATAACCCGAGTGTGATGCTTGTGGGGAGTTTGGCTTGAGATGAGAGAGCACAATTGTACAGAATTTTATGTTAAGGCAGTGCATGCATCATCACCAATGCATGATGCAGTTTGTAAAGGTTTTATGTAGGACGAAATGTGCATGCACGAGCAGAAGATGTTGAAATATAACCTTTCGATGCAGCCATGATGTAAATGATATATCCTTTTTTTCTTAGAGAGAGAGCGCTCCTGAAAGGCTTATTTTGTACAATCTTGTGTATATATTTCCTCTTACCAGAATGCATAGGCCATACACGTAGGCGTATCTTCACCCGAGAGAAATTGATATATGCGCAATGTATTGTGATCGAAAAGGGTGTTAATGTATGGCACTGTCCGAGACTTGTGTTGTGTAGCAGTGTGCATGGTCTCACAGAATACAGCAAAAGAAAATGGGCTTGTTTGTGCGGATAACTTACCGCTAGATTGTTCCACTGGGATACATTAAGATACAAAGAGTTTTAAATGATGTATAATGCCTTCACCATGTAGTGTATATGATATTATGGAGAGAGAGAAGTGTGAGTGAGTGGGTGAATATGTGTGGGAGTGTGTGTGTGACTTAATGTATGGATGAATAAATGGATGAATGACATCAAAACAATATGATCTGTTGTGAGTGAGTGGGTGAATATGTGTGGGAGTGTGTGTGTGTGTGTGTGGGTGAACACTTGTGAGAGTGTGTGAATTAATGTATGGATGAATAAATGGATGAATGACATCAAAACAATATGATCTGTTGTCGCGTACTTGTCATTGAATTGTACTATAACTTCAGATTTATCAAGTGCAAAGATACTACTATAATAGTATGACAAACAAAACATTTTGATATACATGTATTATTAAACTTCACAGCAACCCAATCAAGTTATTATATAATTTCATTTTTAAGCGATGGAATGGACAGGTTTATCTCTGTCCAAATGTACATGCATGTACTGGTATTATCTTGGCTAATAATTGTTGTCACCCTGGATTATAATTGCAATGTAAACCCTCTTTTGTTGTTGTTTTTTGTTCATAACAGAATCACTTTTTTCATACACTGTATCATAGCAGAAATGGGTTTAAATCCATCAAAATATGAATGACACTTTGAGTGTGAATTAATGTAAATCTAAAAATTACCTGTGGGATAAAACGACATTATAAATTACGTTGAGGCCTGATTCGTTGACATAGGGAGAATATTTTAAAGTCAATGGAATGTATTGTCCACAATGGTACGTTGTTGATCATGAGGACCAAAATTAGCTTGCACTTTGTCTGCCTAGAACCAGAAGGGTATTAAACTTGTATACTTATATATAGAGCCTTTCTTGCTCCCAACATCTAATTAGGAGTGTACAAGGCTGAAATGCCTTGAAGGAGATCACTTGTGTTTTGGTCTCTGGTGGCAGACACAGAAGGCCCCAGTACGAATGGAAATAATGATGATTGTAATGTACATTTGTAAAGAAAACTGTAATTTTCTCATACTTCTTGAATTGCAAGGGGAAAAGAGAGTAAATATATTTTGCTTATGGATTTCTAACAACTATTCTGTTCCGTCTGGGGCATGACATCATTACACTTTCAGGTACAAAAGTGAATTTGAGAATTGTGTTTCTCTTGCTTTAGAAGCATTTCTAAATATATGCATTTTATGAAACACTCGGTGTACTCTACTATGTGAAATATTATTCCTTCAGTGTAGGTTTACATCGTCTGTTTAGACTCAGACGGTCATTAACTCTGTGTTCAAGTATATGAGTTAACGCCCTTCTGGCTCCAAACGGACGACATATAGTATGCCCTTTTGTTTATGAAGGGCATTAAAGCTCACTGTATTATCATTACATTTCACTTAAAAATATAACGACAACAATAATTAAGATGGATTAATTTGTTTTGTGTCTTGATAAAAACTTAAAGCAGTTCTGAAAAGACATATTTAATTTAAAATCCAAGAATTCCTTTAATTTTGTCACCATTTTACATCTAGATATTTCTGTGACAGTTGGTCAAACCTGTCTTTTAAGACCACTCAAGGGAATGAGAAAACCTGTGTTTAAGGACAGCAGGTTTTAAGCTTCCTTACATTACAGCATTTGATGAAAGAATTGCTCAAGGGTTGCAAAATTGTGGTCTTTATGTGCATATTGTTGTGTGGACAGGTTCAACTGTGAATCATGATACACTAGTTGCTATGAATTTGAACTATCCTTCCTTTCAAAGTTGTTAAGAGACAACACTTCACAATTTGGACTTGACCAATGGCATTCAAAATATAACCCTTGCTCATAAATATTTAAGGAGTAGTATTTGTTTCCATTACTTATGATATGATATAGGTTCAGTAATATGTACTCTATATGCTTGCATTGTTGAAGGATCAATTCTGTCTTTAAGATATTCTTTGCAGAAGATTTTGATTGTGGTTTCTATCTGTAGTGAAGTCATGTATTAAAAAGCAATATTTGTTTCTTGCTATGTACATTATGTGTATTTAAGTGTTATTTACTTTTGGTTTGAACCTTTTCAAGGGAGAGGAAGTCTTTTTTTATCTACCAAAATAGTTTCAAAACAATAGTATCTAATGTTTTGCTTTCTGTTAGGTGGGTGTAAGTAACCTTGCCTTTCACACACTGAGTTGGAATCTGTCTTGTAAGCCATTATGCTGATGTTCAGCTATATGTGAACAGACCGTCTTCATAATTGATAAAAATTGTGACAATTTCAAGAAAATTAGTTTGGTATATATGATTTTATCTTCTGCTAAAAACGAGAAGGGTGTTAACTCTGTAAGAATTTATATGAGTAAATGAGTTAACCCATTCTGGCTTTCAGGAGATTATATCACATTGAAATCAATTTTCTTGAAAAGCTCTTTTTAAACAGATGCAATGTGTGGTTTGGATACTTGAGTTGGAAGTTAGAATGGTAATGTGTGAACACATTCCCCTCTCCCCACTTGAAAGACTTGAGAGTTCTCATATTTCTTTGTGTTGTGGCTGTCAAACTGAAATACAGCTCAATTATTTTACAAAAGTTTTACCTCATCTTTCATATTCAGTTTGAATAACTTCAAGATAGTACTTTAAAATGTTCTTTCCAATTATGATAACAGATGGATCAATCATTCAAGTATGAACACACATAGTAGTCCGTGGGCCAGTGGGGGCTACCGTGCACCCCCCCTATGATCCTACTTCTTGGGTGTCATTTTGTTCATTGGGATCCATTTCATCAGAAAAAAGATGTTCCCAAGAAAAAAACTCATTTAGACATTGTTTTTTTGCCCCTTAATTGAAAATATGCAAATATATCAGTTTTTCGTGTTTCGCACACTTTTTTAGGGTCTGCGAATTATGTTCTTACATTTTACCATGTTTCTCAGCAGATATATATCTAATCTCCACCAAATTAGTGAACAATCTTGGTAAATCATACAGCAATAGGTAGACAAAATTATTTTAATATATTTTATTGTTTTCAATTATTAATGACGTCATAAATTTGCATATAATTTGATATGCAAATTTCTGTCTCAAAACCTGTCAAAATCGCCTGAAAGTTGTATTTTGTCTGCTATTATCATGAAATAAGTTTTCTAACCCCCTAAATTGGTGTAAAATTATTCAGTGATATGTTATCTGATGTTTCCGCACAAATTTCAGTATCAGTCAACTCATATCCCCCGGCATAGACTTCCTGCCTACCTGCCTACAGTGTTTTCATGTGTTAATAATAATAATAGTTCGTTCTTATATAGCGCATTTCAGGACCGCAAGCCCTCTCAAAGCGCTTTACAGATACATATATTATTACCCCGGTCATCGGATTCAGGCTGACCCGCACACAATGTATGCACATTCTCCACTCCCTGGGGAGCATTCCAGCCAGACATCATTTTTACAAGTGCACACTTGCTCATCTAACCACATTAACTTTCGCATCCTACCGGGTACCCATTTAACACCTGGGTGGAGAGTGGCAAATGTAGATCAATGTCATTAGTGCCATTAGGACATTAGTGCCGCGGTAGGACTGGAACCACGGACCTTGTGATCCACAGTCCGGTGACATATCCACTCGACCACGACACCTCTGTGTTACGCCTCTCTTGGGGTGTACGAGCTAAAGGACTTTGTAATTCTCTCTATCAATGTATGGATTCACTTGAAATGTATACTACATTGCGTTCTGCTGCATTATTATCAGAAAAACATTAATTTATTTTTGATTTTCACATACTGTAAAATATAACAACGTAAAAGCACGTAAGACAATAATGACTAGGCTATGCATGTCTGAGAAAATTAGAACAATACAAGGCGGAAATAATGCTCAAAGTGAATGTACATACAAAATGAACGTACGAAAATGGAGGGCAAATGTAAAGTTCTACATTTCGGATATTATACAGTTATATATATATAGAATATTACGATTAGACATAATGTAAATGCATTCAATCAAAGCTCGTGTTTCAAAAAACAAAAGCTCAACAAGCGGTATTTAATTATTGTTGAGGGTAGCCTATTAAAATCAAACTGAATCAAATCAAATCAATTCAAGTTCTCCTGAAAATACACATCAAGGAATAATCAAGGGAAAGACCATAGTGGTTTCAATGTGTCTACATTCTTTCTCCAACCATGACCATCTGTTGGTAATGGAACGATGGGTTTAGGCTCATGAGCCCTCTTCCATATCGCCACCTAGTAGTGATCACCCTCTGGATTTGTTGTTGAGGACTGTCCTTGCATGGAGGAAAGGAAGACAAGTCTATGTGGACCGACTTGCTGATTTTCTCTCCATCACCTTTACACTTTTCATTCATCACAGCAAATCTATAGCCTCATCTACATCAGTAAATCTTGGTTTTCCATACAGGGCACATGTAAACTCCTCCAGTTTGGACATCAACTCCTCTGTTACAGTTCATGAATCACCAAGCCCTGCCAGAGGTTTGACAAATTTGTTGCGTTGCTGACACAGTTTGATTGGCTTGACTTTACCAATTCCTTTAATGGCGCTTGTAGAGTCACAGCCTGAGAAATCACGTAGCCCAAGGAGTGATGTGCAATATTGAGGGAGGACTGCTTGGCTAAATGAGTGACATCTTTATGAGCCACTGCTTGTTGCCTCCCCCTGTGTGGAAGAGTAATGTGATGTCTGGAGTTAAATGCGCGTAATGAAGCAATATGAAAAATATATCGCTTTCTGGGCATTTGATCTGCTCTGATCTGATCATAACCTTGCTCTAATTTACCGACGTGGCAGTAAAGGATCACGTGTGAATCTGTTTCTTCTTGGGTTGGGTTGAGAGATGGAATCTCAGAACGCAGTGCCTCTCTCCCACTGTGAGAAGTGAGCAGTTGGGCTTCTCCTTCTTTGATGAATATCATCTTTTCCCCAGAAAGCCTCTTAGCCATGTCGTGCTCACTCCAGACATCCAGAAGAAATTGAATAAGTTGTTTCTTATTCTCACCATTCATTAGGAACTGCTTTCATTCAGATGGTCTTTTGGTCTTGCCTCATTTTATCATCCTCTTCTCTGCACACCCACGCCGTGTCCGTTCACTTGACTTCACAAAGTCTGGCTTATACAGGTCTGTGCTGAAGATGACATCGCATTTGGACGACACTACATTGTGAATGTTGATGCAAATATCTTGGAAGTTTGCAGGTATCTCGTTTAGGTAGTAGAAAAGAGCATTAACAGCATTACCATCTTCCACTAGCAAGGTCTTGCCAGTGGGTGGAGGTTGCGAGTTCTCTACATCCTTCAGGAGATAGTGTAGGCCCTAAGATTTATCTGTCTTAGCAAAGAAGTTGTCTGATGTTCCCGTTGAGTAGTGAACAGGGGTCAAAGAATATTTCATGATTTCCCGTAGATCAAGTTTGCTGACAGAACGTTGTGCCTTTACCATCAGCTGGAAAGCAATGTCCCTTGTTGCTTGTACTCTGCCACGGTTTTGAGCTTCATGGTCTTGATGGGGTCAGAGAACGATGTCTTTTCTCTAATCACTCTTTGATGAACATCTCTTGCTGGTCTTTCCCTGTGGTAATTGCACGCATGACATCTTTCTCAACCTTAGCTGGAACGCGGGCACCGGAAGAGAGAACATACAACCCATTCTTGGCATCAACATCAAAATGATTGAGGAAGCTCTTTACAGCATCTATGGCTTCCTTCACACATCTCTTACTTTTCCTTATCTGAGTTGGTTGTTGATCTCTGTGTTTATTTCCACGGTGAGCATCAAACGTCATATCTGCAAGGCTGAGAGTAAAGTAATTTAAGTGTGCTCTTTCTGTTATGATGTTCGAGCCCACCTCTGATATGCACTGTAGTTCTACATTATGCCAGAGACAGCAACACCACTACCACCCCCACCGCGAGATTTGCCATGCTTCATGATTGTCTAGTTGCTCAATTGTCTTGTTGAAAGCACATCCGTTCCCTGGTATGAGTGACCTGGCAACACTTATTGCACCTCTTTCGAGCAATGTCATGGCACCAGGATGTGAATCTTCAATGTTTGCCAAGAATACAGCAAGGTAGGTCAGATATCGGGAGTAATTGTGACCACCAAATGTGAAGAACGGGTCAGGCATAAGGAACAGGCAGTGCAAGTACAATGGAAAGTTGTTGTCGTTCACAGACCTGATCAATGAAAGAGCAATCCAAACGCAATCAACATACGACATCCAAAATTGTGCCGTCTTCTCAAGAGAATCTCTTCGCACATCAGCTTTGAAGCTCTCATATGACTCTATCAAGACCTTCAGATCTGCATTATAGCCCCAAACTCACCAAGCTTCTCCTTTGTTGGTGATCGAATTAGCTCTTGGAACATATTCTTTGATTCCTCAGGTATACCAGGTATACTAGTAAGTGCATCATCATTTAAAGTCATTGATCGATAGGAACTCATCAAAAAGGAGCCTTTCTAAGCACTCCACCATTGTCTAGTGACAATGTAGACTCCTGTCATAGTTCTTTCCTGTCATGACTCCTTTCATAGACCCAGAAGACATGAGACCAGCTTCCAAGAGGATATCTTCAAGTCCGAATCCTTCCATTTTCTTTCCAAGCATCTTGGAGTATGCACAAATCATATGGAAAGTGCCAATCAACACAATGTGTTTCTTGTACTTTTCTGGATGACTCCAAATGAGAGGATATGCCTTCACGCAGACGCCCAAGTCAAATGTTGTTATGACATAGTCTTGGCCAACCACGCAGCTTGCTTCTTCTGCAGCTCTCAGGCACTCTTGGATTGTATCAAATTCTGTTATGGGATAGTTGATTACAGGATAGTAATCTATGGTCGTCACATTTGAAGACACCTCCCTGTTTCTGAGACAAATCCAGCCCAACCTGGGAGCTCTTGAGCTGTCTCTCCACTACTTTTCGGACAAGCATCCACCAACATCATTTCTGGCACATTGCTTGAATGCCTCATATCCAGCGTCATGTTTCCAATGCTGCACACGAAAATCTGGATTTGCTTTCCGGTTGACATCTTCTTCTCTTCTTCGTCATAATCTGCCTCCTTCACTCCTGAAGATTCTTGCAGATGAAAGGGGTGTGTGTGTAACAAAGGACGTGAAGTGCTGAGTATCTTATTTATATAAGGTACAAGTAAAAATCTTCTAGTCTGGTTCTGGGTTTAGCCACTGCATTTCGTCAGTAGTTGACGAAATGCTTCTACCGATGGAGCATTTACTACGTCTATTGGTAGAAAGTTCTGTGCACGCAAGGACCTCGGGAAGAATGACTGTCTGTGTTGTTCAGTTTTGGACCTGGGGAGCTGATGCCCATCAGCGTGAACTGTCCTTGATGGTCTTGTCACAGGAGTGATGTGGTTTGTTGGGTCAAAATCCAGTCTCATTGTAGATTTTGTAGAAGAGGGCTAGTCTGGAGTGCTCTCTACCGGTCTGCAGAGAAGGCCATCTCAGTTGACTGATCATTTCTCCAACGCTTGATGGACATAGCAAGATGGGAGAGGACCTGAATTCATGTTGAAAAGCCAAGGAACGTTCTTTGGTACGTGCTACTGGTGGTAATGTGCTATTTGAAGATTCAACTGTCTCATTGTTAGAATTCTCCTTTTCAGAGAATGCAAAGTTTCGATGATACTCATCATGTCGTCCTTAAAATTTGCGTATTATAAGCCATTTCTTAGTTTATCCTTGAATGAAGGACTTGAGGGAAACATTCTGTCACTGTTGCAGTTACATAATTTGATGTGCTAGTGAAAAAATGTATCTATCTTTCTGAAAAAATAGGAACATCAATATAAAAACGTAGTGCATTTAAGGTTTTGTTAAACCATTTGAATATCAGTCTTTGTTATTTTACCATTATTATAATTAGATTCATTCACTGATTGGTTTTGCTCATTGTGTCATGTCAGTTGAAATTCATGAAATTATACCTACATTATATATAATATATAATGTACTAAACGTAATATTATATATATATATAACTGTAAAATATCCGAAATGTAGAACTTTATCTTTGCCCTCCATGTTCGTACGTTCATTTTATGTGTACATTCACTTTAATCATTACTTCCGCCTTTTACGTTGTTATATTTTACAGTATGTGACAAATCATTAATGTTTTTCTGATAGTTGTCATGCAGGAGAATGCAATGAACTATACATTTCAAGTAAATCCATACATTGAGAGAGACAATTACAAAGTCCTTAGCTCGTACACCCTAAGAGAGGCATAACACATGAAAACACTGTAGACAGGTATACATGTAGGCCTATAGTCTATGCCGGGGTATGAGTTGACTGATACTGAAATTTGTGTGGGAAACATCAGATAACATATCAATGAATAATTACACCAATTTAGGGGGTTAGAAAACTTATTTCATGATAATAGCAGACAAAATACAACTTTCAGGCGATTTTGACAGGTTTTGAGACAGAAATTTGCATATCAAATTATATGCAAATTTATGACGTCATTAATAATTGAAAACAATAAAATATATTAAAATAATTTTGTCTACCTATTGCTGTATGATTTACCAAGATTGTTTATTAATTTGGTGGAGATTAGATTTATATCTGCTGAGAAACAGGGTAAAATGTAAGCACATAATTCGCAGACCCTAAAAAAGTGTGCAAAACACGAAAAACTGATATATTTGCATATTTTCAATTAAGGGGCAAAAACAATGTCTAAATGAGTTTTTTTCTTGGGAACATCTTTTTTCTGATGAAATGGATCCCAATGAACAAAATGACACCCAAGAAGTAGGATCATAGGGGGGGTGCACGGTAGCCCCCACTGGCCCACGGACTATAGCTTTGATAAGCAGAACAGAAACAGGAAAGAGGAAGTCTGTTCACATATATTTTGTTTCTGTCCATAGCAGAGTTTAAGGATTCCTTCTTAATGTGTGAAAGCTGAGTTTGTTTTTCTTCAGGATACATGGTCGATGAAGTACTTTACTTGATAGGTGATTATGTTTACATTGGAATCATAGAGAACTATTATGATATTACAACCAAGAACTATTAGCTTGCCATGATTTAATTTTAGATGATAATATGAATAATTTCCATATGGGAAGGAAGGTTATTGTTTCAGTCTAATAACAAATAAGAGTGCAAAACATTTTAATCAAGCCTTACTTTCATGGTTATTAAAAGATTAAAATGAAACTAGAAGTAATATTTTTTTAATTAGTCCAGACATGTGGTTGCTGTTATTGTTTTGATTGTAGTGTTTTTCTTCATGTTTTGATCTTATATATAGTATTATATATTGTGTGTATAGTATTTAATAACACCTCTGTATACATTGTAAATAGTCAAACGCTTGTTATTTCCTGAGTGAAATTAAACTTTGTGCAAGTTGTCTGTGAAACATGCTAAATATGATTTTTGTGTTATCTTTCTTGGATTTGTGTCCGCCCCCCCCAAAAAAAAATCCCGAGAAGTCTTGATCTGCTCCTGCATAGGAACATGTCGAAGATGGTGAGAGTGAGCTAAGGAGCGGGGGGCAGAGAGAGAGAGAGGCAGAGAAAATGGAGCATACATAGCAAAATGTAGATGAAGGAATAAGAGCAAAGGAAGTAGAGAGACAGAGACAGAAAATAAGGGATAGGTAGCACAATTTACAAGACGACAGAAATGAGCTAAGGTACAACTCAAGAGAGTGAGATGGGAATACAGAGCACAATTTTTAAACGATGAGAGATTCGTAGTAGGTCCATGATGAGAGCATGTAACGAGAAGAAGAGAGAGGGAGTGGGTAGGGTGGGATCGGTGGGTATAATATTTGTCTCTAACCTTGACTTCACCTTTTGAAGGAAAGAGATGGAAATGGGTTAGAATGACTCAACAGTTCATGTAGACTGCTCATCATGTGATCAGAGATTATGTCAATTATGACTATTCTCTCAACTCGATTGCATGATGTTAAACAACACTACACATTCACCAGGGATTCAAGTACGTGGGTTGAACCAGGGCCCTATTTCATCAAACTTGTTATCAATAACAAGTGCTAAATTTCTATGACAAATTTGCTCTCAGCCAATCATATGCCACGATTTCGGAAGCTTATAACGGTTATTGGTACTTGTTATTGATAACAAGTTTTATGAAACAGGACCCAGGTACGGTTCTAGAATATTTTTTTGGGGCTGGAGGCTTTGGGTTTTGAGGGACCTGTGGTTCATGCATTCATTTTCTACATGTAACTCGCTTCAATTAAATTACACTGTATACCTTTTTATACATTTATATTTATTTACATTCTCTTTTGGTCCGATCTCACTCTCACATGACGCGTCAAATGACTAGTCATGACTAGTCACTGACGCAGTCCTACGTCAGACAAATGACGCCTCGTGTGCAACAGGCATAAGATCATAACAACCTTGTCTCCATGTTCGTCAATATGATATTGCACTTGGTTGCCATGGAAATCTTACTTAACGAACGATTCAAAATTCATATTATTGATTTTTGTTTTGGTTTTGTGTTTGGCTTCTTTATAGTAGTATACTACTAGTAGTTTTCTGTTGATATGTGGATGGATTTCAAATGCATAGACTCACAATTGCAAGTGACAGGACGGATGCAAACACTTCGTTGTCATGGTAACATTGCTGATGGTTTGAATAGAATTCATGGTGTGATACGGAGCAATAATCTATCTTGATGAGGTAGGATGAGTGATTAGATTAATGATTGACGCTGCTTGTCACGTGATAGTTAATGCAGGGAGATCTCCCTGGTTAATGTGATGACTGTATACCCAATGTGGTTGCATGGATAATGTTCGGTGAAATCTTTCTTTGGGGTTATCTTCTGGGGAGGGGGAAAACCCCACAGAAAATGTCGATTTCACACAAGACTCGTCGTTGATGATTTGTTTTGTTGAATCCCCTGTGAATTAAGTGACGAAAATGAGACGTAATTACATTATGTCAATAGAGGATGATTGAATGCATTATAATTTACATGGACCTTTTATAAATACAGACAAGTACCAAACTATTAATGTTCCGTTTAGACATTTTAAACCAGACTGTCGTATGATAAGAAAACACACTTTTGTTCAATTCAGTTTATTTAAATTTATTCCATTATATAAAAACTACATTAAAAAAAGAAAAGTTTGAATTGTACAAATAAATATAATAAATAAATGAAGAAAAGGAAAACTACAAAAAGCGATATGCTTGAAAGCACTTGACCGTATAAAACACTATCAGTATCAAGGTGACGAATTGTTTGTCACAAACTCATCAGTAAACAAGTTCTTCAGTTTTTGTCAGAAGTGACTCATAATATACACTCATGAGCGTTTCTTGAAGTGAATTGTCGAGATTCATGTTGTTTTTTGCGGGATTGAAATTTGGTAGAAACTTTGATTTCTACATCCACCTTCCCGTTGATAAGTAATGAAATTGATAAGCCACCAAATTATTCAGATGGCAAATAATTTTCCGTAGGGTGGATTTAATTGTTTTACATGTGTCCCTCCCCTTCGTTACTCACTGTATTCCATTTACATCTCTCTGCATCTACTCCTCCTCCTCTTTCTCCTCTTCCTCATCCTCCTCTCTCTTCCATGATGTCACCACATGGGGTCGTGATCACCATGGTGACCCCTCACCAAGAAACCTCCATCCATGACACATTGATAAATCTATGCCCAGGATGAGACAGCCGAGTATGTGGGTAACCATTCGTCGTCGTTTCCTGGTCGTTGATGTCAAACCGGGTTCATGCTGGGAAGGTTCATGGAATCACCTCATCATTGCTTCGACGAAGACCTATTTGATTGCTGGTGAGTCATCGATCGCGGTTTGATGCTACCTAGAAGCATAGTGCACGGAACAATGGAATCATTTAGTATGCGATGAGGCTTACGAATGCGTCGTCGGCGGGCGCAAAATGTAGAGCAGAGATTATTGACAACTATAGCTGGTTAACCAGTCAACTGAGGGGTTCCATTTTTCCACGTGAAATTTGTATATTATGATCCAAATTCAGATTACTACATGTAGTAGTCAACACCTAAAGATGATGGCATGTATAATTATACAATGGCATATAACTGATGAACGGGGGCGGGGGTGCTGGTGCAGAGACTGTTTCCGGGCCTATGGGGAGGGGAGGGGCTAATGCTGGTACCATCCTGTGATGGATACGCTATCGAAGGAGATTAACACCCCCCCCCTTTATCTCCTTTTCTTAAAGAAGTAATTTGTTTCCTCTTTGAGTTTACTAACCCTAGCCCTGCATGCTCAGTATTTCACTTGTTAACTTCACCCTTTAACAAATTGTTTGTGCTTTCTGATAACAGGTGAAAATCCCTGCGTGTATACGTACCCAAACTTCACCCAAGGGAAAGAATTGTAACTCGATGACTAACGGTATTATGAACTTATGGTGTGACTTCATGTGACTCATTATTTAATGTATAAACCACCCATGGGTCATTCCCCCCCCCCCTTCTCTTTATCTGTATTTCTCCCTCTCCCCTCTCTCTCTCTCTCTCTCTCTCTCTCTCTCTCTCTCTCTTTCTCCCTCTCTACTTTTGTTTCCCCTCTCCCCTTCCCCTCTCTCCTCTTCCCCTCTCTCTCTCCCCCTCTCTCGTGTACCCCTGGTAGGGTTATTTGTCTCTATTTGGCAACACTATTTAGCGGCGTAACTCTATCTTGTATCATACGTGCCCCTCAGAATTTATCTTGCCCCATGTACATAGTTATAATATAAATTATTCCTCATTTTTCTATTTACTAAATCACATTAGACCTGCATCCCCTTTCTTAGGCCAACTCATCTACAGCTATATACCTATTCGGGATGCTTATATCTTGCTTATGAATAATGGATTATGTAATAATTTATCGAAGAAGACTGCACAGTTAGTATCCATCCCTCTCTGTTTTACGAATGTGATAATGAGCTTCACTTCGTGACTGACATTTAACAAAATGAAAACAAGAGCAAAACAAAAAAACAATTAGAAAATTGAAAAGAAACCCTGAGGCCTGAGGACATTAGCATTTTTATCTAGGGCAAGTTCACCTCAGTTGTATTACCCTCATGCCAAACAGTTATATATACGACATAGGCAGGAGACTCGGAAGTGCTGGGAAGGCAGCGACATCTTCCAATACAGGCATCCTTCTTTTTGCAAATTCGCTATTTTCAGCCTAGATGATCATGATGGCTATCATCTCATTCCCCCCTTTTTTTCGCTTGTTGCAAACAAAAGAGGCTTTTTGGGTAGATTTGAAAAATTGAGGATCATTATTTTCTTCACCAGTGTAGGTATTTTTTGTTTGAGAGGGTGAGCTAATTGGAACTTTTCTACTGCTATATTGTCGACAAATACCCCTTCCCTTATCATCCATATTAAAAGTGGGAATGTCTGGTGATGTAAGTAAACTTAGAGAGAAACCCTATGACTAATTCGATATCATTATTCCTTCTACGTCCAGTACAGTTTATCGTGTCTTATACAATAAATTAAAACTAGTCAGACAAAAAAAAAAAAAAAACGTTTTCAGTCATGCATACAGATAGCTTCTTTGATGGTGTGTTTACTTGCTAAATGGCAGTCCGTGCATGTTGTAGACCCATTACAAGTTTCATTTATTTGATTTTCTCAGGCCTTTCCACTCAATTCCCTGTGATACAGGTATGCTACTGGCCTATTATAATTTTCCACTATTGTTCCTTCTTCGTTGTTAGCTTTTTGAGAATACAAATACGAAAAAGAACCACACCTATACTGACGTCATTCGCCATTATTTGTGAAATAGTGAATGACATTTCACGATCTCTTTTTCATAAAATCAAGTAATACAGGCATTCACTTTCCCGCCCGCCCAATCATTGTTTGTATGTCACCACACGCAAAATATAGCTTCAAAAGGAGGAAAGAAAGAAAAAGGAGGAAGAAGAGGACGAAGAATAATTAGGAGAAGAAGAAGAGGAGGAGGAGGAATGTCTTAGATACCGGGGTTTTGTCAGTATCGGGACGACACAGAAAAAAGAAACGGCTGTCAAAATGGGGAAACCCCCCTGGTGCTCTTTTGTTGAGTCACGCAATGTATGACGTCATGCTAACGGCTAATATGCAGACCATGGCATGTAAAATTATTGTACCCCACCCCGGATATTCAGTGTTTCCCGCTTTTCTAAACATGTGCAGTTTGTATGTTTATTATGATATTGGTCTTTAGTGGATCCCCTTCCCCTATATTATGCTTTTACAGGTTTCGATTGTCTTTGATTGAGAAGAATATACGATATATTTTTTAAAGAAAAAAAACTAAGGAAATTTGAGAAAATAAAGGCGGAAATAAATCTTATGATAAACCGAGTACGGTATACTAAGAAGCTAGGGCAGTGAGAAAAAAAAATCGTCACAAGTTTGGCAAATGTAAAGGAAATTTATCATGTTTCTGTTTTATAGCAGTCATAATAAAACAGAATGCCACCAACCGCTGTTTGAATTGGCATGGTGCCCGTCAACCAGATTAAAAGATGTTTTCCAACAATTGGTTTAACTTTATGATAAGTAAGCAAATAATGTCAGATCCGGTTAGAGACATTGTAAAAAAAAAGCGATAGACTTGGCCGAGCGACAACATTTTGAAGGGGGCGTTAGGGAAAATGGGTGGGTTCGGGGTGAGCGAGATCACAATTGGCGTAGTGTCTATGGTTGGGGGCGGCTGGGGAGTCAACCCTTGTCAAAATAATGTGTGAGATCAAGCCCCATACCCCCTTTTTTCTATGGAGGCCAAGATAGTATTGTAAAAATCCAACTTGAAGTAAAGGACTGTATTACAGTGTATTCCAGGTCACAGTATATTCTCATGAATAATTATTGTTCAAAGATAATTCAGAGAGAGTTCATTGTACGGTATGGTGCTATTTTCACTGATAAGCATGGGTTCAACATGCTGTAGAGAGGACATGAGAGAGAGAGAGAGAGGGGGAGAGAGGGGGAAGAGGAGGGTGGACCGTGGGGTTTGGAGCGACAATCACCCACCCCCTTCCCATTGAAATTTCTTACATAAAATCCTTAGTAACTCTTTTCGGCAGTTTCGTAAATCTGAGGACATTCTTTTTTCTTCTTGAAAATTTCTGCGTCTTGGTCCGACACTGCTCCTTGTATGAAAGTGGTTGATCTACGCCCCTCAAATGAATAAAGTTTTCATCCCAGATAATGTTGAATAATATGCGCAGAAAAAATAAAAACAATACTGTTTGATAATTTCTGTGTTTCTTTCATTGTGTGAATATTATTACAAATAGAGTCCACGCTCACTACAGTACAAGCATTCTGTTAGTAATCATAATACTTCAATAAAGACAATATCCAAGTTAACTTGATACATGTATTTCTATTTAAGTAGAGTGAATTGTCCTTTTTATATTAAAATCTTCTTTATCAGCATTAGCACACAAAAAGCAGCGACTGTATATTCATTCTGACTTGGTATAGGTTGACATTTGTTTAAATCACAATCAAGTAAAGCAGATTTTTTTTTTTTCATAATTAAAAAAAAAATTATTTAGAGAAAAGGGCCTATTTATATATATCTCCAGAACAATCTGATTTTTTTTTATTACAATCGTAATATTGTAGCCACCGAGCAATAGCTATTAACGCATGTCCGCTCTATAATCGTGCTACAACACCATTACATTGTCATTATAAACTCTCGTTGTTAGTTATACCAGGAAGATGAGAACTGGTTATACATGACACAAACGAAATACATTGATTTTTACGTGACTTCCATGGAACTGGTTTAGTTAGTCATGTAACCATACTGATCATAGATCTGTCCGATGGTGTAGACAGGAACTATCCCCATAACGGTTTTATCTACAAATATTTCATGCAGAATTTTTTTTTCTTCTTCTTCTTCAAAATGCGTTGATTGAAATCTTCTACCACTGTGAGCAAACCAATTACCTTGCCTGCAATGCCTTTCACCCAATGGTCTTCTCTAGCTCAAAGCATTACGTGCGTCAGCCTTTAGAAATACGTCAGTAATCGAGGTTTGTATAGAGATGAGAATCTTTCTTCCGTGTCATCTTCGCACTAATGAAGTAAACCAATGGTTCTTCTAGTAACCCAAGGGGTAAACGCTGTATACTCTCGCTATCTTGATTATGCACACTTTAAGGTCCTTTTACTTTGAAAAGGCATTATGAAAATAACAAAAAATAATAAATTAATTGCGTATCCAGAAAATATTCCACAGTGGGTCAGAAAATCATTTCGGTGTGGAGAGGGACCGAAGGGGGGTGGGCGTAGACCTACTTCGTGTTGTATTTACTTGCGGGCCATTTTTAATTCTCCGAAAACATATTTTCAGGAATCCCGCGGCCCTCCGAGACTTGCTAGGGGAGGGGCGGTAGGAGATAAACAAAATTTACTGGGATGCCCCCGGCCGCTTTGAAATAGTTAAAAATATTAACAGGTAATTTAATTTGAAAGTAAAAGAAGCCAAGGAGGGCAATGGAGTAATAGTACAAATCAAAAATATTAAGAGATTTCAATTTTCTAAACAGTGGGGCAGAATGGGCACGATAATGACATCCCAGGCATATGCGAAGGGCTTTTTTTGCAATTTAAATAATTTATCTAATTTAGTTCGACTGCAATTACCCCGAACAGTAACACAATAATTTAAGTATGATCGAGAGCATGAATGAACTATAAAGTAGTATTAATGCTAAAGGTGGAAGCGAGTCTTTTAATCTGTATAATATACCAATACATTTAAATACCTTTTGAGTGACTAATCTTTATTAACATGAGTGTCCCATTGCATATTAATATAATCAATGTTAACACCAAGCAAATTAACACTTTTAACCTTATTTAATGGAACCTCATCTATTTTTTTAAACAAATTGTCAAGCAAATTAGTGGAATTTGACTGCCTATATGGAAGAAAGTAATGTCATTTGTTTTACTAAAATTTATCAACAATCTATTGATTTGAACCATTTTGTTAGTATTGATATTATTTTGTAAGTTATGAGTGTTAGGTTGGGTGTAAATTAAAGTGGTATCGTCAGCGTACATAATGTAATTAATTTTGTCAGAAGAATGTGTAAGATCATTAATGTAAATTAAAAACAAAAGAGGACCTATAACACTCTAAAAACTGAAATGTTAAATCTCAACTTAACCCTAATAAGGCCGGGCTATTTGAGTTCTTAATACGGCCGGGGGGGGGGGGCATTATGGCCCCCATAAGATCTCGGCCGTGAAACGGCCGATCGCCGCGAAAATTTGCATGCATGTCAAGTGAAGTGTATAGAATACTATAGCAATTTCAATTTTTAAAAATTACTCATTTGCATATTTATGGTAAATTATGCAAATAAGGTCAAAAAATTCATATTTTTACCCATAAATCATATATTCTTCATATTTAAGCTTTCTTTTCCACTACATATATTTGTTAGACCATTTGGAATAATAATACGAAAAATTTTTTTGGAAAGCTAGGTTATTCCTTATGTTATCTCTTGTTTTGATAATTTCTTATGTATTTCATTGTTTTTTTAACTTATGTATTTTATTGTTTTTGTTGTTTTATTTCATTTCTAACTATAATTTAACTATTTTGACCCCAAAACAAACACCTAAACTTTAAACAAGACCAAATAACCAATGTTTTATCTCTTTTAGGAAAAATGATATTTCCATATGTTTTGTACACAAATCACGAAAATGAGCGATTTTCGGGCCGACATGTAAAGACAAAAGGTCACGTGACTTTGTAACGGTAGGTCCGATTTTCAAAAAATTGTTTTAAAAGATGCGCAAGACTCGAAAGAATAAAGTCATGAAGCGGCGGGGCGTCATCCGTATGCGTCCCCGAACAATCAGAAAAATCGCGGAGGGGCCATGATCCCCCCGGCCTTATTAGGGTTAAAAGGGCCGAGGAGTGACCACTCTTTGAAAATGTCAGATTGTAACTTTTAACATGCTGGATTCAACTTTTATAGTGTTGGATCCAGCATGTTCAAAATGTTAATCTACCATTTTGAAAGAGTGGTCACTCCTCGGCCCTTTTAAATGGTGATTTAACATTTCAGTTTTTAGAGTGTAGGATAGAACCTTGTGGTCAGGGGCGGATCCAGCCGGCGGCAAGAGAGGGGCCAAAAAAGGAAATTTGAAAATCGCGCCGGTCGATTTTTCGCTCAGTGGGGTAGTGAGCACAATTTTTTTTTTCTTTGCTCAACGGGGGGAACAGTGCTACCCCCCTTGAGCGCAAGGGGAGGGGGCCCATCTTCTTTTTTTAACAAAAAAGGGTGTTTTTACCTGTTTTGGGGGCCAGGGATCTGCCACTGCTTGTGGTACGCCGTGTGTAATAGGAGACAAATTTGAGGAATTGTTATTATAAACTACAAATTGAGATCTATTAGAAAGATAACTTTCAAACCAAGATAGTGGTAAGACCCTAATTCCACATTGTTCTAATTTTGACAAAAGTGGTCTATGATCAACAATATCCAGGCGCGTAGGGGGCGATGGGGCGGTCGCCCCCAAAAAAAAAACGCCGGCCAAAAAAAAAAAAAAGAGACGAGAAAAAAGGAAGAGGACGTAGGAAGAAAAAGGAGCACGGTACAATGAATCGTCATCTTCTCTAATAATTTAATGAAACGTCAAAGCTTCCGCGCTTCGCGCGGGAGAAGGATTAAGAGTCGAGAACATTTATAGTACGAATCGTCTTCTTTCTCTAATAATTTAATGAAACGTCAAAGCTACCGCGCTTTGTACGGGAGGGGGAGGGACTGAATTCAGACAAGGATTAAGAGTCGAGAACGGTACAACGAATCGTCTTCTTTCTCTAATAATTTTGTTTCTTTTCTTTTTGAATGATAAAATGGTATTTCAAACCACCAAAACATAGCTTCCGCGCTTCGCGCAGGAGGGGGAACTGAATTCAGACAAGGATTAAGAGCCGAGAACGGTACAACGAATCGTCTTCTTTCTCTAACAATTTAATGAAACATCAAAGCTAAAGCGCCCCCCTCCCTGCACCCACCCCCCTAGGGAGCGCGCTCTGTAAAGTGATTCGCACGCTTCGCATGCTCACTACCGCCCCCCTAAAATAAAATCCTGGCTACGCGCTTGACAATATCAAACAAAGGTCCATGAAAATTCCAATGCAAAATTTATCTTGTAATTCTATCAAAGCATGTGTAGTAGAGTGAATTTTCCTAAAGTCATATTGTAAATCCTATAGAATTTTGTTGTTGAAACAATTACTAAATGAATAATAATAAATTTCTGACCATCTGTGCTACCGTGTAATTAACATAATATATGAAATTTGCAAGAACCAACAATTTTGTAGAGCAGGGGCGGATCCAGTCGGCGGCAAGGGAAGGGGCCAGAGAAGCCGGCCGGTGAATAAGCGGGGGTGGAGGGGAGGGGAGGGGGGTAAGGAGCACTTTTGGGGGTCAACGGGGGTAGTGCTATTTTTTTACTCAACATCCACCCCTTTGAGCACCAGGAGAGGCCCGTCTTCTTTTAAACAAAAAGGGTGTTTTTACCTGTTTGTTTTTGGCCAGGAGGGCCCGGCCTCCCCCTGGATCTGCCACTGTTGTAGAGTGTGTCATTCTGTTTTGTTATGATCTTGGGGCTGAAAAATCGCTGGCAAATAATTTCAGAGAGAAAAAAACACGTATCTCTATTCTCTTCAAAGAAGAGTGGTCGAGACAGAAACCGAATGGTTGTAATGGTTAAAAAATACCATTTACCATTTTAAGCTGTCCCTTGTTCAAACAATCGATCCGTCAACCAAACTTGATGACGTCAAATACTCATGGCGGGGAAAGCCACACGGTTTATTTGTATCGTTATTGATGTGTATACTGCATGCGTTTCCACGTTTAGAGTTGATCATCGATTGGCCTAGTTTTGATAAAGAAAGGGGCCATGTGACGAAGGAACTAAAGAATAAATTTCTGACCATCTGTGCTACCGTGTAATTAACATAATATGAAATTTGCAAGTACCAACGGTTTTTTGTAAAGTGTGTCAATCTGTTTTGTTATGATCTTGGGGCTGAAAAATCGCTGGCAAATAATTTCAGAGAGAAAAGAACGCGTTTCTCTGCACGCTGTAAGAAAAACAACCATCTGATATCAGGGCGTTTTAAGAAAGCATTTTCAATGATAATTATAAAGATTACACCGGTAGGAATAATGCTAAAATCCTGAATATAATAATACATTACAAAAGAAAATCAATATATACTAAGTCTCACAATACCTCTGTTTGAATTGATTGTTTGGCATGACTGCGTAAGCTAGGTTGTTAGTTGTATTGTGGTCCTATTATGACACGTGGAATTTACAGATAAGAAGATATAAAGCAAAATTGATAAATGAATGACATATAGAAATTTGAAGGGCAGAAAGGTAGACAGATAGATTTTTTAAAAAGAAAGAACGATAATAAAAAAGAAACGAGAAATAAACCATCATTAGCCTATGTATTTGGCCATGAGTCAGATAGGCCTACTATATTCGAATTTTGAGCAAAGAGAGAGAGAGGAGGGGACTTTTTTTTGGGGGGGGGCTAACTTTAGAGAGATAGTGAATGCCAATACAAAAAGAGAGGTCAAGACGCTGGATTAATAACTGTTGGAAATCATGAAATATAAAATTTTAAAAAGAGGATACAATGCTTGTCCGTTACCGGGGGTTCGTCCGACCTCACTAATAGACATTAAAGATAAAGACCAGTTCTGGTCATGCGATTGCATTGTGAAAGAAACGTTGTGAAATCGATCAGAAAAGGTTGATCATCTAGCATATAAGTATTGGTGTGTACTGCAAGGTTCTGGAATCATCAAAATGATAAGAAATTTGGCCCAGTCTTGGTAAAGTTACAAGCACTGTACAGAAAGATGTTTATGGGACTACGCGACCACGTGCGCGATATCTATTTGTCCCAATAGATATAATAATTTACCAAATATATCAATTAGTAGGCGGTTTCCCGGCAAAATTTGTATCATCACGTATTAGTCAAAACATATTCTTTCACATGATTGGTAATGAGAGCTTCCATTTCATTTTTTTGAGAGAGGGGCGTTTCCAAAACTAGTCTTTACCTTTACAAAGTCAATCGTTAACAGTCTAATGTTTTGTTATGTTTGAAATATCCAGCGATTAATTAAAAAAGAATATTTACTCGGATATCTATTCATCTACTAGTATTAGAATAATCTCGTTTAATTTCATAGAGGGCGGCAATGTGAGGTAGTAGTCAGAGAGCACAGAACTGTGGGTCAGAGACGTGATAAGGTTACTACAAAAAAAAAAATTTCCATTCTTGATAGATTTGTCTGCTCAAGGCTACGGTATCGACATGCATCGAGAAATATAATTTTTTAGTATATTTATCAGCCTTTTGTCGTTCCCCATTCATTAAATTTTTGAAATAGACATTGCCTGAAATATGTGGTTGACAAGAGTCTTATTTGGACATCGTTTTCGGAGTGGAAAGGTTCCCGGCCTGCAATTTATGGGGTAAGTTCTCATTGCATAGAAACAAGTTTTTGTGTTCAGTCCCGTATGCTCATATTGATGTTGCACAATATTCAAATAAGGGAAAATTAATGTCCGCTTTTTGTCTGTGGGTTGGACTTGGAGGTTTTTAGTATGTTTGTATCTGTTAATATCACTGGCTTCCTGTGAAATGGGGATGAAGCATTATTAAATTCTTGGCGCTAATGCGGAATCATATCCATACTTTGACCCTTGACTCCGGCGTGCAGATACCCTACGGCCTACTAAAACAGACCTAAATTAATCAAGTAAATATTCATGTTTTCTTCAAATAATGGCCATGATTTAAAAGTCCTTATGTTTCTTACCTGGATCGTGTCAATTTTCTTATCTTTTGGGGAGTATTTTTCCTAAAAATGAAGACTTATAATATACACTTTCTCACGGGATTCACGGCAAACTGCTGCACAATACACGTACCGACGGTGGGTTGCGCGCGCACCCTTTGGTATCAGATCAACAGGAAATTCGCAAGCTAGCTCCTCGCATTAATATCTTATAACATAGAGCCTATGGCAGCCAGCGATAGCCAATTTGAAGGGCCCATGTCGGCTAGGCTAGGCGCCAACTTACGAAAATGAGGCCGAGACGGGATGAACGTATTGCGCATGCGCTAAATGTATGCTAAAGTTCTACGGGGTATAGCCTAGGTAGACTTCTCTGCACTCTGTTGAGAGGACAATTGACATCTGGACTCTTTTGACTACCCCAGCTTGATATGACTATGAGGAAGCATTTTTTTAGCAACAGAGTTGTGGATTTGTGGAACAGTCTTCCTGAATATGATGTGTCAGCAACTTCTGTAAACTGTTTTAAGAATAGACTAGACAAATACTGGTCTAAAACCATGATCTTGAATATGAGCCTGTACGTATAAGCTGATATTGCAAGTTTGCACACATTTTTGTCCTTTCCCACTTATTTCATTTGAAATGACAAGGATAAATGTATAACCACAGAAGAAGACATCTACGTTCAATGAACAGGCATAGTCCTATAGCATCGGTGGATTAAAGCAAAATAAAATGAAGTATTTGCATGAAATGGTCCAAGGTAGTCCAAGCAAGGAGAGGAAAAGAATTAATTAAAGTTTCATTTTCAACTTGCAAAAACCCAAATCTGGAGCAGAGTAGTAGTTAAGGAGCCCCTGAATCCTGTAACTAGCAAATTTATCTAAATTAAAACCTGATTCCAGCCTTCCATTGATTGTTGTGTCCATTTTGAGCTAGTGCAGCAGTGAATTTACGACTCAGCCCCCCACGTAGGTTTCGTCCCATGAATGCTCTTTGGTTGTTATCAAAATCAGATCGCAAAAACTGTTTCAGGAGATCTGCCACTCAAACATTTACGACTGAGGTCATCTGGAATGTATCTTTCCTTAAAATTGTAGATATGAATTTGATTTTACTATACTTTTGAACTGTTTAATCTGCAGCAAAAATCGCCGTTTCAGACCCATCTCCAAATCTATGATCAGAAACGTTGAACAGAGACTGGAAGTGGAGGAAGAAAATGCGAAACATCTAAGTCGGCCATTTCTTACAAAGGTAGATGTTAGGCTAGGAGTACCCATTTACATGTACCTGCAACAAAATACTCTGGAAATCTCAACCAAATTGATGAAAGGGATAGGTATACAGTCAAACCTGTCTATAGCGACCGCCCAAGGGAAACACAAAAAGTGGTCTTTGTAGACAGGTGGTCTTTGTAGACAGGTTCCTTTAGTACATGTTTCAATGAGAAACCATTTTCAAGGGAAACAAAAAATGTGGTCTTTGTAGACAGGTGGTCTTTGTAGACAGGTGGTCACTAAAGCAGGTTTGACTGTATTACCCAATTATAGAGAGTTGGCTTCAGTATAAGTAGAAGCATAAAGAGAAGAGATGAATGCATGAAGCATATCAGTTACAGTTCGTCAAGAAAATGAAATAATGATTGTTTTAGAGTTCAGATCATGAATACCATGGGTGATTTTTTTATTGGCACTGTGAGATATCATACACAAAGAAATCTCCCATTTGGTTTTTGTATTAAAAAAAAAATTAAAGAAGAAAAACAAATGAAAATGAATTTGTGGTGTATAATTTCAACACTATGACTATACACATGTCTTCCAAGTATGGTGCCATTATTCTAAGGATAATTTAACACCTTTTTCTAATATCTAGAATAATACAGCATTGTTTTCCATTCGTTTTGAATTTTTTAATAATCCTTTTCTCCTCGCTCATCCCTGTACAGGAAGAAGAATACTCTCATGCGCAGGAAAGGCGAGCCCAGCTGAGGGAGGAATATAAAACAGTCCGACGTTTCAGCAAAGCTCCCCCGAACCGATACATCGATGACCATTTAGCCCATCTC
The DNA here is from genome assembly GCA_037976565.1 of Mesocentrotus franciscanus. Classification (NCBI taxonomy): domain Eukaryota; kingdom Metazoa; phylum Echinodermata; class Echinoidea; order Camarodonta; family Strongylocentrotidae; genus Mesocentrotus; species Mesocentrotus franciscanus. The sequence continues at coordinate 37,281,720 of CP137672.1, read as the reverse complement.
AGGATATCAAGGAAATGGGAATGACCAAAAGAGTGCTGTGCCATGTGAGAACTGCCTCAAAGAAACTCTGGGCCTTGAGCTATTTTGTTTGATGCCATCTTGAAACAATGTGCGCACAGTCTAATGTACACATTTGATGCTCCATGCGTTGTAACTCCTACATGCATGTAATTCACTCACTGTAAGAGTATTATCTTGCAATAGCCTGGGTGATTGTTCAGCATCCTAATGAATTTTGTTTTTCTTTCTAGTCCTGTAAGGTACTACAAGATTCAATGTACTAACCAGCTCTATCAAGAGAATCTTAATTATTTGGAACATCAACATATTGTCTGCTGAGAACCAAAAGGGCACAAAGTTTTGTTCCTAAACATTGTTTTTTTAAATTGCTCATCTAGCTCTCAGCAGACATTGTGCTATAAAGATTCTAATCATTCTACATATTTGAAGAAAAAATAAAACACCTACATGTGCAGTCTCTTATACCATAAGTAAGAGGTCGTTGATAATTTTCAGTTTAAAGTCTATTCTTATTATTTGATTATCCCTACTAAAAAATAAAATAAAAATTAAGTAGCTACCCTGTATAACAAAAAAATAATGTCATGCTTTACCAAAAATATAGCATGCAAATCAATTTCTCTCACAATAAAAGTTAGATCTTGTAGCAGCTGGTGGCTCTGTTTGTGAAAGATATTGAGTGATAATTTGGTCTATTTCTGATAATGTAGTTTTGGTGACTTTGGTGAAGGGAAGAAAGTGGGTGATATAGCCACCGATATTGTGAAGGCTGTCAAAATTGATTGAAAAAAAAGGGGTGCTTGTAGGTAGGCAACCAGTGGACCTACAGCTTTAAGTCTTGTCTGAGTGAATTTTGGTAATTGATGATAACTGTTTGAACCTGGGACCTCCCACTGCTTTACCACCAAGCCCCCTTAATTCCAGAGAGGTTTTTTATGTCAGGAAATATTTATGCTCACACAATTAATGATGTTAAGAAACTGAAAACTCTACAATTTTTTTTCTTCAAAGGTACACCTAGATGAAATAAAATTTCAGTGAAAGATGCTTGTATGCATGAAATGTCTGTGGACGCTAAGAGGAAATGTGACAAAATGCACCTTAATTTCTGAGATCTTTCAAGTAACTGGAAATTAAATGCAATGCACTCTATATATTGTGATCAACTGGAGATTTTTTTTTTAAATCCATTCATGTGCATGTAAGTATTTTGCTTAGTCCTTGGGAAGAAATCCCTGGGAAGATTAAGAATTCACCAATAATAGCTCTTTTCAAATTTTCTATCTTGAAAGAGATGGAGTTAAATTCATTGTCCTCGCATGGTCTCACCACCTTTTTATAATATTTGAACTGAATACATGTATTAAAAAGTATAATAAATACATGAATATATCATGTTCATGATGACATAAGAGTCACTATGTTATCATTTTATGTGCTTGTGCATCTGTAATTTGACAACAAGTACACATTCAAACAATATCTAGGTCTCATGCTACATATTTTATTCCATATATATATCACAATTTTAATCAGACTTATATAAATCTCTTGTACATTGGTTTAATATATTACATAAAGGACACCCTCCACCAATAATATTTTCATATATATATATTATTACATTTTGTTCCTTTGCACATCTTTTTCATATTTTTGGTAATGACATACACAGCTCATCTTGAAGCATTAAACATGATTGTACTTGATGACTGGATATATTAACTAAAGACTCGTTCCCACATGATGGGGTAAATCCCCCTCTGCAGCAAAATAAAAATACATTTAAGGATAGTATGAATCACATTTCTGTATCTTGTAACACACACTTAAGTGAGTATGCCTAAGAACCTTTGGAAATTGTTATGAGCATAGATACTTTGTCCTCACCCCAATTGCCTTCCATATACACATGAACATAATAGTTTACCACTTGACCGGTGTGTGTGAAAGAGAATTTACATGCAATGCATAGCTGCTATCTGATAAGGCACACAAGAAAGAAGACCTGTACATGTATATACATTGAAAACACATGGGTTATTGATACTGGGGCTGCCATGCAGTCTCTCACATCATATTTTTACATTCTTTACAAATAACATGCAAATAACATGTCACTTTTTACCCAATCCTTCCCTATTAATGGTTGTAATGAACCATGTCAAAAAGGGGTGAAGTGAAATGAGCCATTATGTATTAATTTTTATTCAATGGAGTTGTGGAAAGCCAGATATTTTATTTTCAATTATACTTGTCAATTTATCATTTCAACAGTCAAATATGATATGATTTGGGAAGTAAGAGAGAAAAAGGAGGGGCAGATGGAGAAAGGAGGTAAGGGGGATGAGCATAGATAGGTGAGGGGTGAAGAGAGAGAGAGAGGGAGAGATAAAGATAGGTCAATAGTACCAGTTAACATAGTAATCACTTTAGTACATGTGGCTGAATACTTAAAATATGAATATTTCTATAAAAACACACAGGTGAAAATCTGAAGTAAATACAAATATTCCCCCTTTTATTTTATATTTTAGTTGCTTTCTCACTTGTACTCCTTGTACAATGAATACATAAAGTACTGTGGTGGATTACGTTGAACTGGCTATAATCAAAGTCATTTTTTGGTATCCTTCAGTTTCTCAACAATGTCATGTAGAATCAATAATTAACCTCTTATATATATATATATATATGTTGTTTAACCATCACCTATATGCATGGGTAAAATGAAGGGAAAATACAAAGTAAGCCCAAGTTACTTGTTTTTAGAAACAATATATAAATTAAACATGGCAAACCTTATACCAAACATATTACAATAAAACTTAAATACATACATTTTTTGTTACATTTCGAGGCATAATGAGGGTTTATGTGTAGGCCTAATGATCTCAATTCAATATGGCTAGTTATAAACAACTGAATTTTATAATCTGGGGTTTGAAATTGCATTTTCAAACCAAACATAAACTAAACCATAATAATGCTGTATCAGCTCAGTTCAGCTAGGCGGTCTTGATGGTAGAGGCATGTAGCAGCATAATGTCTGAGAGTCTGGTAGGACTTCATAACTTGCTTGACCATTGACTTGGATCAGACCTGAAGGGATAGATGAAATGAGATTAACAAGGCTATCGACCAAAGGGAAGAAGTAGGAGGGAATTCTATCATTTACTTCTACATTCCTTCCCTCTCTCACTTTCTTACTCTCTCCTTATCTCTCCCCCTCCTTGTTGTGCCCCATGCTCCTCAATTTCTATGCCACTTAATTGTCAAGAGCATCAATAAAACAATTCTAGCTTTTTAATCCTTTTCTCATTCTCAGATAATTTTAATGCACTGAATCATATATAGAAGGATTTAACTTTAGAATTACTCTGCAAATTTGTAAAGAAAACTCTGTGTATATCTGCTTTACTCGGCCAAAACTTTTTCAAACGAACTGTTGCCAAAATTGCAGGATGCTACTTTAGTTTTTACTTTGTATACATGAAAAGTTAACTTACTGTATTTCTGATTTACTCAGCTCCCTTCCGCTTGCTAGCAGCTCGGCAAACTGTGACACGATGGGGTCAGAGTTCATACTAGCCATGGCTACCACATTCTCGTCCCTAGGTGTGTGCAAGATAATATTACATCGATATGAATCATTCATTAATTAATTTCTATATTCACCCAATGTTTGAAAACCACACGGAAGTTTTACATGGGATTTTAACAATTCATACCATACATAGAAATTAAAAGAATAAAAAAATCTACTACAAGACTGAATCCATTAATATGGCAGAGTATATTATTTAAAAATTCCACAGTATGAGTAGATTGCACAAGATAAAAAATGAAGAATGAGTATACTGGAAGATAACAATGAGAAATGGCAGTTATCACGATTGCAAACATTTACACAGAACAGCCTCTACAATAAAATGCTTTTAGAGTCTAGAAGGCAAGCTTCAGTTGTTGTTGTTTTTTTTTTTTTTGATGGGTCATCAATCATATTTTGCTATGTGCGATATCAAGATTTGAATACACATCAATTCTGGGGTAAGCGAATTATGATGCTGCTATACACATGGAGACTGCCAGCAGTACGTCTTTAACAGTAGACAAGAATAGTTTGTGAACAAAAATGATGAGACTTACTTGATGTAATAAGCTACAAACTTGAGTTCATCTAGATCACCTGTAACAATAACATCCTCAAATCCTGCATTGAATCCTGATGGAAAGAAAAATAAAGAGAGAGTGAGAGAGAGAGAGAGAGAGAGAGAGAGGGGGGGGGAGACACATTGGTCAAAAATGTAAAAAGTTATTACTTCATTCAAATTAAAATTAATTCGTACCTAAATTCAACAATTCAAATAAAACAAAATAAGTATCCAATTCAATAATGAAATAAGGAATGTTTAATAATGTATCGAAAAAGTATAATTGTCATCATATAGAGATGGACATGAAGTAAAGTTTTTTTTTTTTTTAACTTCACACTGTTTACATAATTGACTTTGTTTTGTCAGACTCGAGCAAGATCTTGCCTGCATACCTCGTTGCTATATCTCATTCAAAGTATGGCAAATTAATAAAAATTGAAATCAACCAGAAAATGGCTTTCCAAAGCATGCCATAAATCTCAGAAAGCTCCAACTATCCTACGCAAATACTCATATTTCCTAATGTTTTTTTTACTCGTACATATTGTTTGAATCAATACCCTTATACCTGTCCTTGGTTCATGTAAGTCCATCGTCTGTTTGGAGCCAGAAGGGCAGTAACTTATATATTTTAGCACAGAGTGAACACCCTTCCAATTTTTTTAAGCAGATATATAAATATACATTTGCAGGCAATTGTTTCACCACCTGACCTTTCTTACCTGCATATCTGACACTTTTGCCAAAAATCTGGGTCCAGAAAAATGGTACCGTCTCCATCTCGACCTTCTGTCCAAGAATATTGAGAGCTGCCACACGGCCTGTAAATAATAAAAATAATAATATTGATAATATTAATGATAATAATGATAAAACAACTATAATGAACAAATCATGCAGCATTACTAAATCAATGGGTCTATTAAATGATCTCCAATGTTCATGTTATGTTATGAGAAAGTTATGTAATCCTATGGAAACACATATGGAAGACTGGATCTCGACAAGAGAAGACAGTCTTTTATGAGAATAATTGAAGGTTTTGAATTAGGCCTATTAAGTTGTTGATGGGCCTATATAAGCCAGTCACCTCAAATTGGCCCGACTCACACAAATAGTCCATACTTTTCAGGATTTGGAAAAAAAGATATATCAATATTTAATGAGGAGGGGTCATCGCACACTTTTACGACAAAATTTGGACATTCCGGCTCACAACCTTTCAAATTTGGTACAAGGACAATTTGTTTTATGGCATCGTTCATACTAATTATTTCTGCATGAGAGCTGTGTGTGATGGCGAGTGTGGTCGGCCAGTAAAAAAGTTAAAGGTAATGCAAAGTTTTGGGAAATTTTGAAATTGGATGGATAGTAATTCCCTAAATTTTTGATATATTTGGATGCCTCTGTGGATGTATTACGAGCACTAAAAAAATTAGCCCTTAAAACACTTCTGCTTTCGAGCAAATTGAATAATCAAAATTTACCGGTGCTCCCGGTAAATTTCAAATGTTTCAAATAGCGCGTAAGGCCATTCCATGGTAGCTGCGACAATGAAAATTTCAGAATATGCAGTTCTGTTATTTAATTTCCAAACGAAAATAGGAAATCGGCCGATTGTAGTCAATAAACATTGTTTTAAAGCTAAAGTAATATCAGTCTTGAGAGGGTGCTATATAACATAAAGATTTTATTATTTACAATTTCATCACTTTAGACTCGATTTCAACCGCGACAACGATCATTGAATAATGTAAAATCGCACATGCTCCCAATATGTTCATTTGAAGCAAATTCATGACCCCATACCAAAACTTTGTAGGCCTAATACCTTTAATATGGAGTTTATGAGTTGGATGACATATTCATGTGAATGGTTAGCAGGTGGGGTCCCGGGTGAGCCGGAGAGAGAGAGAGAGAGAGACGGGGATGGGGGGTGCCATCATGAGGGATGCTGTTTTCATGATAGGCCTTCATAATTATGTTGCCAGCCTTGAAATGTTGGAACGTTTCATGATTGTGATCATACATGTTGGTCTTTATTATCATGGACTCGAGATATCAGAGATATCAAGCGAGTATTGTTTTACCATGTAGTAGGTCCATGGTTTTACTGGGGGATGTGAAGGTTTGTGTGAGGTGCGAGTAGAAAAATGGTCTACTACTCAACATATTCTAGACCCAGTCAGCGTATTTTTCCCGATTGGATAGAACCATGGAGCTAACTAAGAAAGAAAAAAAACCTCGTACAACAAATTCCATAATCCTAAGCTTTAATATTCAAGAACAGAGTCCATTTCTCGAATAGTTATCCGTTGATGAATAGGCCTATGTAAGTGTTGAACTTCAGGAGGAATGTGGACTATCCCCTGCAATATTAGCCCAGGTGTTTTGTTTTTTTCTTCTTCTACTATTCTGTACTCTGGAAAAGGACAAAAAAAGGTCTACGCTTTCAAACTACTACTATATGCAACTGTCCCTTCATTGCCCACGACTAGCTTCCACCAGGGAGATGCTTCCACGTTTCCCACGAGGCTTCTTTAGGAGTCTGCATTATATCGCTACTTCAAATAAACTTCGAAAGTTGACATTGCGCAACATCACTCTTTTTCTTCTCTCTCTCTCTCTCTCTCTATCTTTCTCTCCATGTTGGCGTGCGCGCTTGAACATAAGACATCAAACACACGTGTTACACTTTATTATATATAATAAATGCATGCACACAAGACATGTACTGTAGCTGGTTACGGAGCTGAGGCAAATACACGTAGATCTGCGTCCTACTGAGAAATTACATGTATGAACTTGGAAAGGTTTTTGAAATAACTCACAAATTAACAATCATGGATTCGTTGAAAAATGGTAGGTCTGTGACGAGACATACAGGTGATAAACTGTCACAGCAGCTATCTCATGATAACATGGATATTACGGGTACGAACAACGCTTCATTTGAGATGTCGTCGAAGTCGGCACATTGGGTTTCGCCTTTGGCAGCAAAGCCCAATAGCACATTCCCCTCTCCTCTTACGGCCTTGGGGTGCTTGCCTACCGCCCGGAGTAGCAGACTCAGTAATCCATGTAATACGGTGGCGGCGTCGGACCAAAGTCTCGCCGAAAGCGATTCCCAAGTCGATGATGTCACGTTTAGGCTTAATGAGTTCGACTCTGCAGGATCAGGTTATTTGTTATCATGCGATACTCGATCCACGGACCAAGTCAACTCGGTTAGTGACTGGCCCAAGGATATTATAGCGACATCGAATATGACGTACGATGAGTTCGATGTCCGTCGAAATTCATGGAACGATCCGTTAGCAGCGAGTCGTCAACTTGATGAGGACAGTGGCAGATCCAGAGATTTAATTTCAAATTATCATGCTCAACCAGGCTGTGCTCAACCGGGCTCAAACATGACCAGCTTTGATGGCATTGATGTAGTGTCATCGTCTACGGGGTCGTCTACCATTTCATTGCCCAGCTCGACGTCAACTTCGATTTCAGTTGCTACAGACGCTTTGCCCATCTTCATGTCCCCTGTCGAATCGGTGAAATCATGTCCACAGTACCGTCGATGTCATGGCTACAATCCAGTCTCATTACAAAATAACCATGGCAACACGATGCTGTACACCACGCCTGATCTTCTTCACACTACCGAACCGGATCAATTCTCTTCTACCAGTACTTCATCGACTATGTGCATGAATTCGCCGTTGGTATGTTCAGGCCATTTTCAGCCACCTGTGAAATCATTGAAATCTGTCAGGCCAGGATCCGTCGACGACGAGGGCGCGAATTCGGTGTCGTTGGTCTCATCTGCGCCCATCGCTAGTAAAATGAAGTCGGCTCCTAATGAAGAGGATCCGGCAAATTCAGTCGAGATGGTTGCATCAGCTTGGCTGACCTCGCTTGTCAACGAAGGCCATGTCGGCGAAAGCATTGAACATGAAGCCACCACGCCCACAACGGCGTCGATGATCATGAATTCGGCATCAGAGATGGACAGTACTCTTTTCATAGCATCTTTTCATACATCATTTCCCCCAACTACACCCCAGAACTGTGACAAATATGATGATGAATCCTTCTCGCGAGTTGTGGCGAACTCTGCATCTATTGCTGTTGCCACCAATAACATTTCTACTCCAGATGACCATCAATCCTCCTTGTATCCTCGCATCTATCCCGCCTGCCCTTCATCGGCCTACCCCGCCTACCCTCCTCCTGAGTATCCCGGCCACTCTTCCTTTGGATATCATCCTTATCCTACTCCAGGGTACCACGCCCACCCTCCCTCTGGGTACTACCCTGGGCCTGACAGTATCCTATTTTCTCGACCGACATCGCACTCCTTGCCCTATGGTGACCATGGTGACGCGACGGTGAAGATTCCACCCATTAATCGTCGTCGTTTTTCTAGCCGCGAAGACGATCGACCTCGCAGTGCTGCTGACGACAAGCATGAGCAGAAGGTACCACTCCACAAACGAGGTCCAAATACTGTACGAAGGCGCCTGGTGGACCAATTCCCAGATCTCTTACCCGCCATCGCCTGGTGCCTCAATTATGTGAAGGTAAATGATGTTGGTCTACATGTATTTCAAATTTCAATGTTCTACAATAACCTATAAATAACGACGAAATTGAGATCTGCGGCCATTAAATGGGCCTACTAGTTATGATTTTGAAAATGGCGATACAGAAATGTAATATCTTTAATAAGGCAATTCCGATTAATGATTGGCTAATGATCTGATTTAATGCAGCTTGTATATATTTGTCTTTAAAGAAAATTATTTTCTCTATTAAAACATGATATTAAAATGGGCAACAATGAAATAGGATTTCAAGAAAAAAATATTCAGTCCAAGATATTATAACAGGATTCACAGAGCCGAAGTTTTGTTTCATCTAATATAAATTGTTATCTCGAATCAAAATATTAATTCGTTGTAGATATCATTATTTATTTGACAACATATTTCTTTTCACAGGACTACTTCAAAGTTGCTTGTACGTGTATTAGTAGTTTTCAATTTCTAACGAGAGAATTGTGATTTCACTAACATGATTCTAAAAACCTTGTCAATACATGTAATACGTATAGAAAAATAGAAATAACTCCACTGGGCTTTTGTAGAGTTAAAGCCCAAGTCCACTCCAAAATTTTTAATGACATGAAAAACTTTGAAAATCACTTGACAAATTGGCAACTCACTCATGAGTCTGTGACGTCATGTCCTCACTATCCACTAATTATTTTCTTTATATTGATAATATAAATTTCCTATTTTCTCCTTAAGAATCTTATTTCTTCACACCAGCATCCAAGTTAGATTGATAGTAATATGTTTTTGTGTGGATGCACTAATATAGAGTAATTTTTTCCAGTTAAATCATGAAAAATGTGAATTTTGATAAACTATTTATATTAAAATCAATAATAATGAATATACAATATTCAAAAAATAGTATCAATTCTTCAAAGTTCATGAAAATTTTTGTGAAATGTCATGCACGCAATATGATACAAATCATATAACCTGGGCAAAGGCATGGGGAAATCAAGTTTTAGGGGATAAAAAGGGAAATTAATGGGATTAAACTATATAAAGCAATTGATAAATAGTGAGGACATGACGTCACAAACTGATAACCAAATTGGCAATTTGTGTAGTGATTTCCATTCCATAGTTTTACATACTTTTTCCAAAATTCATAACTTTCTTATTAGTTATCCGATTTTGCTCAAACTGTTGTTGATTAGTTTGTCTGATTTTTCTGCTTCTATTGAAAGTAAGGTATTTTTGGAGTGGACTTGGGCTATAAAGACTATGTCCCTTTTGCAGCCAACTAACTTAAAGACATGTTTAAGCCCCCTTTTTTGTTATTATTAAGGGAAGTTCTAAATTAGTATTATCTTTCAAATGCCGTTGGAATTTAACCTTTTCATTTTTATTTTTTTTGCCTGCAAATGGAACATTTAAAGGATGTCAAATTTAAAGTAAGTTTTGGCTCACATTTCAAATTATCTCTTCATAGTTCATACCAACGTTTGAAGTTTAAATAGGTTTTTTCTTTCCCCTAAACAAAGCAATACCACTAAATATGTGTGCATCAGTAATAATCGACTAAATACAGAACAATAAATTACATAGTGCATATAGCGACAACCTCTAGCTACCCGTTGTCATTTATTCGACCTGACACACGAACACAGTTTTAATTTATGACTCTTTATGGCCGGGCTATAACGATCAAAGCGTCTTGATAAATAACTTTCTAGAAGAATCTATTATTTCCCGAGAAAGTAGTACTAGTCATGTGAAAAACAGAAATTCGCTAACCACTGTCCACTTCATATGAGATTGATAACATTGATGTAACGAATCACGAATCGTCAATCGTGGAATATTCACATAAGAATATGGCGTTAAAACCTATACCGTGCGTCCCCAAAAAAACTATACACTTTTGAAATGGCTGCCGAATAAAAAATATATGATTCTGGGGAAAAGTTTTATATGTATGGAAAGCTCATAAACTCAACTTTCATATGACACCAAAAAGTCCGAAAATAATTCATGCTTGGGTGAGCACTGCTCACCTTTGTAAAGGGTATGAAAATTAGGTTGCGCAGAAATTAGCCTTCCAATTTGTGAGAGGTAAATCCTTTGGAGCTTACAAAATTGAGGGTGATATGATACATTCATGATTTGCTGAGTGAATTTCATGGTTTATTAAACCAAATGTCTATGCATGAGTGAACAGGAATTGCATTAAGGATTTTTTTTATTGTAGCATTGTTTTCCCTGGTAGACTCAGGATGGGGTGATGGTACATGTTGTAATTTCCATGTTACAAACTGTTATTTTTTACATCTACGACTTTGAATATAAACCTTCACCCCACATTTCAGTTATTGTAAGATTAGTTGAACATCTCATTGATTTACTTATTAATCAGGTAGGGATTATGTAAATTGATTATTCAAATACGGTTTGTTGAAAAAAGGAATGTCCAAGATGTTGGCTACTTATTCTTCAGGTAAATGGTAAATCATGAATGTATCACATCACCCTCAATTTTGTAAGCTCCAAAGAATTTACCTCTCACAAATTGGAAGGCTAATTCCTGCGCAACCTAATTTTCATACCCTTTACAAAAGTGAGCAGTGCTCACCCAAGCATGAATTATATTCGGACTTTTTGGTGTCATATGAAAGTTGAGTTTATGAGCATTCCATACATACATATTCGGCAGCCATTTCAAAAGTGTAAAATTTTTTTTTTTTGTTTTTTTTTTGGGGGCCGCACGGTATAGGTTTATCAAACTTATCTTGAGCTCTGGTATAGGAATCGTATTTTGAGAGAAAATTGCTACGATTTATTCTGGATTGTTTATCCTGCAGTAGATTGGTTGTTTGAACCAGTGGAATAAAAATATACGCACAAAACTTACTGGGCATCATCTTCAATAAAAACCACAACTCCCATTTGCACATAGCGACCTGTGTTAAGCACATGGTGTCGGTCCTACTATTATTGATTTCTCTATATTTCTATGCTCATTACTCTGCCACTATATACATTGTCTACCAAAATTGTTTTGACACTACATGTCATTTATTTGTAATCTTGAACATTCAGTGTAAATTTCGTTGGATTCTGTGAGAATTTATTTTCTATATTTACCAGAACTCAAGTTTATCAATAAGGACTCTTGTTTTTCAATTGCAGACAAGCACGTCGTCATCACACTCATCAACCACACCCATGTCTATACCATTCATTCACAAGATCATCGTCGAGTGCATTCCCGGGATCAAAGAGCGCGGTGGTATCGGCATCACTACCATTAGAAAACTCGCAAGTCGGGTGAAGAAGACAATGCGCTACAAAGTCGACTTCGATCGGACAAAGGCAATCACGACCCCAACGACAACGGTAGCTTCGTCCTTAACGCAGCATTTGTTGCAAGAAATTAGCGCGGAGATAGCGATGGATTCGGTCTCGCATTCTGTCTCGAAAGGAAATACCGACGAGCTTCCGGATAGACTTGCGGATTCGATCCCGAGTTCCATCATGAAAGATGATGATTTCGAGTTTCTGAAGGCACCCGCGGAACCAATCTTACAGTCAATAATGAAACTTGTGAATAACATATCCAATGCGGGATCAACGGCTTCTTCGAGGAAGAATCGCACCGAAAAGTCGCAACATCGTTCACTTGACAATGACGCGCAACATAAGTTCGACGCAACGACTTCCTATGTCTGCAATGACGACATTACTACCAGCGGCTCGATCTTCCAATCGCTCATGGACGCACACGACATCGCAGAAGACGAAGTGAAGAGATTGAGCAACACATCTAAAACATTCTGCGCATCTTCGTCGGCGGATGATTCTGATGCAAACGAGCCACCTGTCAAATCGTCGCACTTCCAACCAGAAATCGCGGCGGCAAATGATAAAGGGAATGATGTCGCAAATGACCCCGCTATGTGTAACGACTACGACTCTGATGATGATGTCATGGTCATCGACGAGGGTTCTCAGAACATCTAAAGTCAGCTGTCGGATGTTAAAGGCCTTTTGTGTGGTGTATGTTGTTTATCCGCATCCGACGTCGAAAATGACTTGTGAACTATTGGGATCAGACCGTAATCGCCTTGTGCTAAGACTCGGAGCGATATCACTACGATTTTTTAACTGTTGATATTGTTGAATAATACACTATTTCATACATCGCCTGTTAAAGTGTATTACGACCGTCGATATAATGACACAAATATTTGTCTTAACCAGTTATATTTTACCTTGTGTTGGTACCTAGGTGAAAAATGGTGGGCTTAATTTTAACCTATAGTAAAAGATCAGGTTTGCAAACACGAAGGCGAATTTAACTTGGGAGAATAAGCCATTGGTCTATATAGTGACAAATACTGAATTACACTATCAATGCCCATCCTATGCGTTTTCTCACAACCTCACTGGTTAATTTCATACAAATTGTGCCATTACTTTATTTTTTGTTAAAGGGGTCGGGGTGGGAGTAGGTTATTTCCATGGTCAGTGTGGAATTGTTTTGTTCTTGCAGATAATTGTATGTTTTACATGACTTAGCAGAGAGCCGAGATCGTGCTCGATTTGATCCATTTATTTCTATGAAACGGTTTCTGACTGTAAGTCATAAACATTATTGGTCGATGGTTTAGAAGTTGGAGTTGATGATTAAGTATTTATTATGCTTACTATGGTTACGATTACGATTTTTAGTTGTTTTCTTACTGAGTTGTTACATAATTTCATAGTTACTGCATGTCATTAGTTATTTTATGATTCCTTGTTGAAGATTACCTTTAATATTGTCACAATTGTTTGTTTTTCCATGAAGTGAGAAAGATCGTCTTTTGCCCGCTTTCTTACATCAAGCGGAATATGTGTGCTTGTTGATTTATTTGGAAGTTTTAATAGGTGTTCGGAGAAGGGTATTATTTGTTCGTTCTTCCCCATTCCCCGGAAGTGATATGGAGAGGAAATGTGATCCTGCACCTGTATTTGTATCAATTATCAGTAGACTTGTTACTTGAATATGATGCTATGTAATGTTCCTATTATACCTATAATGCACGTAATTATGTTATCTTTTTCGTTTTTGCAGAACGTGTAGAGAAGCATAATAATGGACCATAGAATTTTGTTTTATGTAATTGTTTTCAAATGCAGACCTTTTTTTCGTAGAACAATATGAAAAGCTGTTCTTGTAATAATAAAGGTAGGCCTATACCTATTATTTTGTCTGTTACCGCACGAGTTAAATTTCATAAACGGTGATAAGGTTTTTTTATGAAACAGGTAAAATACTATATAGATTTTGTTATTAAGATTGTTCTTTTAACTTGTTTAAGCTGATTTACGCATGCATTTAACAGTTGTGTATTCATTTCTTTCATAATAAAAAAACGAGTTTTTGAAGAGAACAAATATCACCGTTTCTCAATAAATGTACATAACATGTAGTGGCCAGGGCCTATTTGGTATCCCTCTATACCCACGATACAATTTTCTTTACATTTTACATGGGATTAAACAGCATAATGGAGAACCTATACGCCACGTTAGCGGATTAGCTAATCCGTCGATGGCTGCAAGTCCCTTAATCCCAAAAAACAATAGGAGGGTGTTTACAATATAGTTGCCCAGCTTTCTTTGAGCAAATAATATAACATTTCCGGTCAGGTTTGTGGATTTAATAATTACAAAAGGAGCTTGAAAATTGCCATTTTATAAACTCGGTTTATCATGGTATCTGTAATTTCTGTATTATTTCGGTCTAAACGAAGATCTGACATAAAAGGAATAGGGTTTAGAAATCTGAGATCTGACGACCACTAAGAAAATCCGTTTACTTTTTCTTTCCTTTGTTGGATAATGGATACATGTAATATTGTACAGTACTTTTTAAAAGGTAGCTCGAAGCTCGAAGGTGAAGGGTGATGGAGAGAAGGAGTAATCCAACTTGAGAGAGAGAGAGAGAGAGAGAGAGAATAGAATGGAGAGGGCGAGGTTGCAAGAGAAAGAAAGAGAGAGAGAGAGAGAAATGGGATAGAGATGGGCAGTTCAGTGGGGTATACATATAAGGAGATAGGGTGGGCGGGGAGAGATGAGAGCAAACGAGAGAGAAGTGGGACAGAGAAGAAGGGTAGCATTGAGAGAGAGCGAGGGAAGTGTAGAAATTGGTGGGGTAGAACTAGAAGGAGGGGCTAGATAATTTGGGAGTAGGGTAAAACTTATGAAAATAAAAGATGTAGAGAGGTAATGGCGAGAGTGAAGAAGAAAGAGAACGAGAGAGCGTAGAGAAGAATGAGAAGATTGAAAGAGAGTGTAAGAGAGAGAAGTGAGGGGAGAGAGATGAAGAAAAGGGAGATTCTGGTGAATTATGGACAATTACGATGTCGTGCACAGAACAGATGCAAAAATGATGAGAACAAGTGGGTAGTCAAAAACTGAGAGTAAGATACGAGAAAGATAATGCAAGGGATTATAGGACAATTGAATGATTATTTGAGCGTGGTATAACAATAGGATGGTTCTCCGATTCAAACGCCAATAGGCGATGAACGCTCGTTAGGCGAATGCAGGAAAGATCATAACGGGATATGGGCGGTAAACTGACCAATATTTATAAGAATATAGAGAGGTTAAACGATGAAGAATGGGTAAACTCCTGAATAAAGAGTTTAACCTGAATGAGCTGAATGGTACAAAGAATGGGAATAAAGGGGGAAAAAACATAAAAGGGCAATATAGCAATGAAAATTGACAGAAATAGATAAAATCATTTTAGAAATCATGATTTTATTCAAAGTTCTAGCCATGTTGTGTGCTCTCCCCCTCTCTCTTGCTGAAGAAAAATGAAAAAAAGAAACTTTCTCATTTTGCGGGGATGGAGTCATTTTCGAGAGATTTGGTTGGACCTCGGCCCGCCCCCCCCCCCCACCCCCTTCCCCCCTTCCCCGTCATCAACAAAATCACCATTGGAATAGGAGAGAGAGACTCAGAGAGATAGAGAGAGAGACAAGGAAATTATTGATGGTACTAAAATTCACAAATTGTAATATCTAATATTGTAGTATCCAAACAAGGATAATTCTCAATATGAAGAGTATACGTACAATACCAAAAAATGGTAACCAAGAATCTGAGAAAATAATGACGACTTTTCAAACAAATTCCTTTTTTCTAACCTATTAATGTTAGAACAACAGATTTCTGAAAATGATGATAGAGCAAGTCGATCGAGTAGGTGGGGAGGGGCTACACAACTTGTGTCAAGGTTAGAGAGGGGGAGGAGGGGTGGGTTATGTAAAGGGTAATAAATATAAAGCTCTACCAACTCGGCAATCAATCAAGTATGGACAGGAGATTGCAGAGGATAAAGAGAGAGAGAGAAAGAGAGAGAGATGGAGAGAAGAAATAATAAATGTATGCGTGGCCAGATTGAATGTTTACTTTCAAAGAGCAATTACTACTTCTTCACACATTTCACTCCGATCATTATGACCTGTCAAAATGTCCGCGAATTGTATCTAGATCGTAAATCTACATTTCCATCGAAACTGGTTGTTCGTGAAAAGAAAAGAAACAAGGAAAACGATTTGACTTTTACTCTGCTACCACTCCTTGTGCCTAATCCGCCTATTCACAAAAACCTCCTTGAACATAAACAATGAAGTGACCCACCTATAATTGGGAGAGTTCCAAAATGTCCGCATTCACTGAATTATAAGACATTAGAAACACGCTATATAAGATCTCGCCGACTATCCAAATCGCTCTCTCTCTTCGGCTTCGCACTATTCTTCGCGCTTCAATTGTCAGAAGGATTATCCTTATTGGGTGTCTTACTATTGTTTTCCTTCCTTTGTTTATCAAGAGGTAAACAAAAGAACTTTTATAAGTTCCATATCAATTTATAATGTCAATACATCAGTTTTACACATAAAAGATATTCAAGTTATACCAAATATGAAGAAGTACAAGTGAAGCCTATTGCATAAAATAATCCAAATACATTTCCCATTTCTTATCAAATGGTTTTTTTTTATAAAGATGAACCTCTCTTGATCAAAATACATCTTAACCTCTCCTTTGAGAAGATCTAAATTTGGATGCTTATTATTCATTTTCATTTTGTAAATATGAAAACGAGAAATCAAAATGATATGTTCAAAGCACTAAATTTGAGAGATCTGACTCCAAATAAACACAACTCCTCATCAATTTGTATATGGATACATGAAAGCTCCCTCAACCATTGAGCTACTTTGCTCCAAAACAATATAATTATCGGACATACACAGAACAAGTGAATCAATGTCTCTTCTTCAAGATTACAGAAGGAGCCGAGACCTGAATCTAGTTTATTGATTTTTAAAAGGAAAGAATTAACCCCTAAAATTCCCTAAAATTCTGTGGATGAGCCTAAACTTAAAGCACCTTAATTTTGTACATGTATCTGTGGTACATTAATTTTATATGGAGTACTATACACTACCGACCAAATGTCTTGAGTGTATCGAATGTTCAACTTATTATTCAATTTTTCAGTGAATTTCCTAATGAGTTTTTTAATAGAAACAAGCATATCATAAATATTCCTTGACCCTTTATTATCTTTTAAAAGAAAATTAAAGTGGAAAGGGTTGAGTAATTTTAGTAGATAATATTCTCCAAGAGCCTATACCAATTGCTTTTCTATAACGTTCACTACTCCACCGTACTCATAAAATTTGTTCGAACATTGAATCTTTCCCTAGGAAGGAATTCCCCTGAATCATTCATGATATCACTAACGAACCTCACACCTTTCTTAGCCCAATGATTAAAAGAAATGCACTCGCCGCCAATTTTAACTCTATCATTAAACCGCAACATATTTGTCATTACATCATATCCATTTTGTGGTTCATGAGAAGCACAAAACTTGCTCCAAGCTACATGTATTAAAACATAAATCCAAAATGTGTTGTTTTGATTAGGATGAAATGTATTACACAGTTTTTCGAACCACCCTCAACAGTATAACAGGTCAGGAGTGCTAGCTATGTTCACACAAAAGTTACACCATTGTACATTATCTGCTCTCAGAATTCTTCTTATTCATGTCGCTTTAAGTGCATAAATATAAGTTTGAACATCAACCATTTTTACCCCACCTTTACCATAATCTTGAGTCATTTGGTTTCTGGTAACTCCATCCATACCTTTCCAGATAAACTTAAATAATGTTCTATTAAGATCATTAATAACCTCTATCGGTGGATCTGGAATAGCTAAAATCAAATACGTTAACTTTGAAAGTAGGAGGGATTTTACAACAGTGACCCTTCCTAAAGCAGTAAGATTTCTCATAGACCATTGATTTATCAAATTCTTAATTGACAACAAAACTTTATGGTAATTCAAATTAATCATTTCATCCAACTTAGTAGAAAAATGTATACCAAGTATTTTAAAAGTGTCATTCTCACCAATCCAGTTTACTTTCCGGTCAGCACTTTGGTTACGACTTTTAGTTGTTTTCTTACCGAGTTGTTCAATAATTTCATAGTTAGCTGCATGTCATTACTGATTTTAAAATTCCTTGTTGATGATTACCTTTATAATTGCCACAATTGTTATTTTTGCATGAACTTGAATATATTAATAAGGAAGATCGTCTTTTGCCCGTTATCTTACATCAAGCGGAATATGTGTGCTTGTCGGTTTATTGGAATTAACGTGTTCGGAGATGGATTTTATTTGTTCGTTCTTCTCCATTCCCCAGAAGTGATATGAAGAGGAAATGTGATCCTGCTCCTGTATTTGTATCAATTATCAGTAGACTTGTTACTTGAATATGATGCTCTAAAATGTTCCTATTATACCTATAATGCAAATATGTTATCTTTTTTTTTGCAGAACGTGTAAAGAATCATAATAAATTAATAATGAACCATAAACTTGTTCTTTAACACACTTTTCATGAAACAATGTGGAAACGGAAGCTAGCTATTATTTACTACGCTTTCGTCATAGATAGGAATTTTGTTTTATGTAATAAACGCTGATAAGGTTTTTATAAAACAGGTAAAATACTGTAGATTTTTTTATTAAGATTGTTCTTTTAACTTGTTTAAGCTGATAACGCATGCATGTAACAGTTTTGTATTCATTTCTTTCATAATAAAAAATGAGTTTTGAAGAGAACAAAAATCTCTGTTTCTCAATAAATGTACATAACATGTAGGTCCTATTTGGTATTCTTCCATACCCACCCATTGATACAATTTTCTTTACATTTTACATGGGATTAAATCATTAAACAGCATAATGGAGAACCTATATGTCACGTTAGCGGATTAGCTAATCCGTCGATGGCTGCACGTCCCGTAATCTCCCAAAACAATAGGAGGGTGTTTACAATAGAGTTGATCAGCGTTCTATGAGCAAATAATATCACATCGATTAGGTTTGGGGATACATGATAACAAAAGGAGCTTGGATCTTAAGCTGAAAAAACTTTTTTATAAACTCGGTCCATGGTATCTGCATCATTTTTGTCTAAGTGGGAAAAGTAATGAGACACAAAGACCAGATACAAAAGGAATAGGGTTTGCAGCTTTAAAATCAAGGGATAAACCTTACATTTTTTAGACCAACTACCACTAAGACAATCCGTTTACTTATTCTTTCCTTCGTTGGTTACATGTATTTTTAAAAGGTAGCTAGAAGATGAATCTAAGAGATGGAGGGTGAGGAGAGAAAGAGTAAGCCAACTCGAGAGAAAGAGAGAGAGAGAGAGCGAGGGAAGTGTATAGAAGGAGCTAGATTAGGAGTTGATAGGGTTTGAAATGACAGATGTAGAGAGGAAATGGCGAGAGTAGAGAAGAAAGAGAACGAGAGAGCGTAGAGAAGGGTGAGAAGATTGAAATACATTGTAAGTGAGAGAAGTGAGGGGAGAGAGAGATGAAGAAAGGGCGGGGGTTCTGGTAAATTATGGACAATTCCATCTAATGTATAAACGTTACGATGTTGTGCACAGAACAGATAAACAAATTGTAGAAAAGGATGAGATAGTAAGGTCGTCGAAACTGACGGGGGAAGATACTGGAAAGATAATGCAAGGGATTGTAAGACATGGGAATGATTATTTGAGCGTGGTGTAACAATAGGATGGTTCTCCGATTCAAACGCTAATAGGCGATGAACGCTCATCAGGAGAATGCCGGAAAGGTCATAACGGGATATGGGCGGTAAACTGCCCAAAAGGCAAAAGAATATAGCAGTACTGAGGGGTTAAACGATGGAGAATGGATAATGAATTGAACCTAAATGAGCTGAATGGTACAAAGAATGGGAATAAAGGGGGACAAATCATAAAAAAGGCAAACAAAATTAAAAAGGCAAAATAGCAATGAGAAAGAAAGGGGATGTTATGTAATGGGTGTACTAGTCTACACCCCCTCAGTAATAATATAATATTACTCAGTCTGCCCCAAATTCAGATAAGACCCACCCTGTGATATACCAGACTCCCCCTTTCCAGAACATTTGTTTAACCCATCCATCTCCGATATTATACCCTCCAATCATCCCTATCTCTCACCCCATCACTCACTCACTGCCAAATAAACCCCTACTTGTAAACATCTGATAAGAACCCCAAACCTCCAAAACAGAAGACTTCATGTCAGGGGCGGATCCAGCTTTTTATAAAGGGGGTTGGGGTGGTATGCGAGGAGCGTAGCGACCGAGTCCAAGCTAGCGGAGCGAGCGAGGGAGGGTGTGGGAGGGTGTCCCCTCCCACAGTAGGGAAAATTTTGAAAATCTGTGTGTGAAAATGGCGTTTTCTTGCATCTAAAACACCACTATTTTTGGTATAGAGGTCGTTGCCAAATTAACCCCATGAAAATTTGTAAAATTAAGTTGCATTTTCCTGCAATGTAAGGCCAGTTAACAACACAGATACAAAGAATTGGGGACCTTGGAATAAGCACTGTTAGCCTAATACTTTTAATAATAATAATAAATGAAATAAATACATAGAAATAGAATAAAATAAAATTACAAGTTAAAAAAAAAAGATAAGATTTAAAAAAATGGTCCCCGGATTTTTTTTTTTGGGGGGGGTTGCAACCCCCCCAACCCCCTCTAGATCCGCTTCTGCATGTCTCCCTCCCAATAATGAAGCCCCCTTGTTTGATTAGCAAAAAATAAGACCCTTTCCAAGAACAGATTACACGTGTTAGCTAGATGACCGTGAGAATGAACTCACTGAGAATGAATATGATGAGTGTGCACCTCATGAAAGGAGAGAGAGGAGTTCAGACCATCACCAAGCTATATCTTGGCTGCGCTACATCTTGTGAATATATATTGAATCTGGACTATGTGACTCGTTGTTAGAGTTTATATACTCTTGTATTTCTCACCACCTCTTTATTTATGCACCTCTCGATATTGCAATAACTACAAATACACCGATCCAAAACACAACAGTAAATAGTAAATACAGATAAAAGAAACTTTCCATTTTTTTTTTGGGGTGGAGTCATTTTCGAGAGATTTGGTTATACGCCCCCTCCCCAGTCATCAACAAAATCAACATTGGCGCCCGTGGGGCAAGACATACAGCATAGGAGAAAGAGAGAGAGAGAGAAGGAAATTATTGATGGCATTACAGTTTTTAACATACATGTAGTAAAGTATCCAAATATAAGGATTAACCCAGAATCTGAGAATATAATGACGACTTTTTAAACAAATTCCTTATGTCTTATTAATCTTAAATCATATTTCTAAAAATTATGAAAGAGCAAGTCGATCGAGTAGGTGGGGGGAGGGGGGCTACACAATTTGTGTCAAGGTTAGAGAGGGGGAGGAGGGGTGGGTTAAAGAGAAAGACCAGTTCTGGTCATGCGATTGCATTGTGAAAGAAACATTGTGGAATCGATCAGAAAAGGTTGATCTAGCATATAAGTATTGGTGTGTACTGCAAGGTTCTGGAATTATCAAAATGATAAGAAATTTGGCCCAGTCTTGGTAAAGTTACAAACACTGTACACAGAAAGATGTATACTACGTGCGCGATATCTATTTGGTCCCAATAGATATAATAATTTACCAAATATATCAATTCGTAGGCGGTTTCCCGTCTTTCCCGGCAAAATTTGTATCATCACGTATTAGTAAAAACATATTCTTTCACATGATTGGTAATGAGAGCTTCCATTTCATTTTTTTGAGAGAGGGGCGTTTCCAAATCTCGTCTATACCTTTAAGTAAAGGGTAATAAATATAAAGCTCTACCAACTCGGCAATCAATCAAGTATGGACAGTAGGTTGCAGAGGATAAAGAGAAAGAGAGAGAGAGAGGGGGAGAAATAATAAATGTATGTGTGGCCAGATTGAATGTTTACTTTCAAAGAGCAATTACTGCATCTTCACACATTTCACTCTGATCATTATGACCTATCAAAAGATCGTAAATCTACGTTTCCATCGTTGTTGTTCGTGAAAAGAAAAGAAACAAGGATCACGATTTCTGTCACCACCTTGTGCTTAATCCGCCTATTCACAAAAACCTCCATGAACATAAACAATGTAAGTGACCCACCAAGGAGTAAATTGGGAGAGTTTAAAAATGTCTGCATTCACTGAATTCTAAGACATTATGAACACGCCGCCTGCTTTGATCTAACCGACTCTCCAAATCGTTCTCTTTTCGGCTTCGCACTATTCTTCGCGCTTCATTGTCTGAAGGATTATCTTTATTGGGTGTCTTGATTGGGGAAGGGGACTATTGTTTATATTGCCAGCCAATGTGGGAAAGTTCGGTCCGCAATGGCCGAATGATTGACAAGCATCGAGGTGAAACTTCAATCAGGAGTCATGTTATGTGATCTAGCCAATCATCTCAGGCGATGTTTGCAGTCAACCAATCAGGAAGTTTGTTTGCGTGGGCGATCCAGGCACGAGGTCAGTGTGTCCACGTGTGTATGTTTACATTATTGTTGTCTATGGCTTTACGCACGCTGGATAATGGGCATTAAATAAGGATAAAATCAGAGGATTATCCTTACAATCATTATTGTTCATTCAGATACTACGCTCAATTCTTCTTCTGGGGTTAAACTCGTCAAGTTCCATTGTTTCACTGTATTTGCCAGCTTTCACCATGACTTCCGTGAGCTCTGAGTTTGGAGCCGTGAACACAACTACCAACCACCTACCACCCATCTCTTATGGCTACGCTCCAAGGCAGTGCTGCCGTGAGACCGGGTTCAACAGCTACGACTGGGATATCAGCTGTCTCTTCGACGCTGAACATCAAGGCTACCCGCTCGCCAGGCGATGGATGAACGCCCACCTCCCCCGTTGTCTCCGTGGGTTAGTCCACCCTTACCCGAGGTCTGTTGGCCAGTTGTTGAGTCCAGACGGGGGGCACCGATCAGCTTCATACGGGCCCATGACGGAGTGAGTGACTATCCTGGGTTTGCAGCACCGTCACGTCAGCAAGCGTACCTCGATGTGAACAACAACTTGTGTTCTCCGATGCCGCCCGCCCCATCTCTCTACCCACCACCGCAGATTCTGGCATCCCCCTTCGTTCAACCGAGCGTGCCTGGTGCCAGTGTTGGAGCTGGAGCAGGTAGAGTCCTAATGCCGTTCAGCTGCTTCATGAATCCAGAGCGACAACCAATGTATCCTTCCGAAGGACACGTCGACATCAACAACAATGACATCGCAGCTGCTGCCGACGAGGAAGTTCCCATCATCACTTCGACTCCTTGTCGACCCGTCACTTGCTCATCGGAGCCCTGGCCTTCTCCTATTCCACCGCCACCTCCGACGCGTAGCTGCCAAGCCGAGATCGCCAGTGACGACCCATTCCCGTCTCCACGCATCCGTGAGATTCTGAGCGATTTGCTTCCTCGCAGACCCCATCACCGGCAACCACTTCGCAAACAATTTCCTGAGCTCGAAGGCATCGTCACAGATTTCGTTACGGACCTCATCAGGACTGCTAAGTTTGGGGAAGGCCGTCTCCAATGCGTCGCACAAGAGGAGCTTGAATCAACGACTATAGTTTCGCTACGGAAGCGGCTCTTGGAGATTGTACCGGGTCTATCCGATCGGGGGATTAGTAATACAAGCGTGGCACGGCTGCTGCTCCCTCTCACAACAAAGTCCATCAGGTGTTGCCTAAAGGAAGAGTCGGCGTGGTGCGCGGTCAGTGAAGTGCTCGACATCTACGATGAACTGGACAGTATTGGCTCCGAGATTTTCGAAAAGACATCATGAATCTGTTACCATTCAGAACTGGTACTTCACAACATTTATGAGGATTATTCATAGATTTGGTTTATGTGTTTTGAACATAATCATTGAAGATATTCTGCACTTTTATCTTGTGATCTCGCACATTTATTCTTGCAAAATGGACATATTTCAACTGTGATATATCTCGGTGCCTTTTATTGCATTCAAATGTCAAGGATTTATTAATGCTATTTTTGGACGACCATGGAGTGACTTTTTCTTGGAATTATTCATGCTATTGTGGTAATGATAGGTTTTAATAATTGCCATGTCCATAAGTCCATTGATGATATTTTATGTTTGCAAATCTGAATCACTGCCATTTTGAAAAAACTTTTGTTATGTTCGGTAATTTCTTGCCATTACCACATAATTTTCTTGCCATTGCCGAAAGACAATTATAATTCTGTTTCCGTTATTTTTTTATTTTTTAAAACTTTCTTTGTACAGCGTATACTATAATATTTTTTCGAAAATGATAGAGCGGAAGGTTTCTGAAAGTTATTTCTTGTTAAAATTACAGGGGTACTTAAAAACAATATAACTATGTTAGGTAGTTCTCATGATCTTATCATCTTATATTTCAAACGAATGATGTTGTTAAATTTCGTCTTGCCAATTACCGTTAATCAATCGTGGGGATATTTTGTTAATTCTGCGTTACTTAATTTCATTTCATCTTGCCTTCATACTTAAACATGGAAATTACTTATTGCAAGTTACTGGGCACACATTCACTTCAGAGAAAGTTTATTAAATGGGTTGTAGATTTTGATATTTATCCATGCATGTCGAGAAATATAGCCTTCAGTAACTAAGATTATTTCTTTACCTTTGTGCCTCAGTTACAGAAGTGAAGGGACTTGAAAGTAAGCCAGAAGCTGAATTATTTTACTGTAGTAATGGTACTAAAATGTAAAAAGTACTACCTCTTGCATGTCACAATAATTTTGAATAAAAATATATTTTTCAGTGTTAAATATGAAGTAAATGAATCTGATTTTGTTATTTTTTATGATTGTTGTATGTTGGTACGTACATGTATGAGATCATAGTATCATGAATTTCGATGGAATGATTGTCTTGATTGAATGAGGAGTGAAAATGAATGAATGAAGAATGGTATGATTGATTGAATGAGGAGTGAAAATGAATGAATGAAGGATGGTATGATTGATTGAATGAGGAGTGAAAATGAATGAATGAAGGATGGTATGATTGATTGAATGAGGAGTGAAAATGAATGAATGAAGAATGGTATGAAAATGATTGAGGAGTAAAAATGAATGAATGAAGAATGGTATGATTGATTGAATGAGGAGTGAAAATGAATGAATGAAGAATGGTATGATAATGATTGAGGAGTAAAAATGAATGAATGAAGAATAGTATGATTGATTGAATGAGGAGTGAAAATGAATGAATAAAGAATGGAATGATTGATTGAATGAGGAGTGAAAATGAATGAATGAAGAATGGTATGATAATGATTGAGGAGTAAAAATGAATGAATGAAGAATGGTATGATTGATTGAATGAGGAGTGAAAATGAATGAATGAAGAATGGTATGATTGATTGAATGAGGAGTGAAAATGAATGAATGCAGAATGGTATGATTGGTTGAATGAGGAGTGAAAATGAATGAATGAAGAATGGTATGATTGGTTGAATGCAGGAGTGAAAATGAATGAATGAAGAATGGTATGATTGATTGAATGAGGAGTGAAAATGAATGAATGAGGATAGTTATGATTCGTATCAGGACAATAACACCCAAGCAAAATAGCCCCCTCCCCCTACCCATTCATTCATTTTCTAGTACAATTACCCCCTGGACAATAACCCCACCCCCAACCAATTACTTTTACTTCCCCAAGGACAATTACCCCCCTTGGAAAATTAACGCTCACCCCGGAAAATTAGCCCCGAAAATTACCCCCTGTTCATTAAAGGGTAAGTCCACCCTGAAAATAAGTAGGTTGCAACATGAGCAGAATTATTTTTTCATGGGAGGGGGATTTCTGGGGGTAATTGTACTAGAAAATGAATGAATGAATGAAGACTGTTACGATTGATTGAGGAGTGAAAATGAATGAATGAAAAATGTTATGATTATCGGTAATTCATTAATTGAATGAATCAATGAACATTTGAATGAATATTAATGATTCATTGATTGACTGACTGACGAGTAAAAATAAGGGATTTAATCAATGATTGAACAGAGAATATTGATAATGATTGAAAGAGGATGAGGAGTTAAAATTAAAAATTGTATGAGCATTTGATTGGTGATTTATTGATTGAATGAGGAGTGAAATGAGAATTGCTTTAGTGATGTAATAAGCAAATGAATGGGGAATGGAAATTAAAGGGTTGATTGGAGAAATTGAATGTTTTACTACTGAATAAGATTGAAACAAATGGTTGTATGATATTAGAGTAGAAATAAATAAGTGACAACATTTCTGTAAAAGGAACTGGTAGACTGGTAGTTCAATAATGCAAAACATGCATGGTCAAACTTTTTAGGCAGCAAGTACAAAATCGTTTCATTTTCGATAAAAAATTTAAAAAAATAAAAATGGAATAAATAACGATAAAAAGTCCTTGGGTCTGGTCAAATTTTCAGTGTCTGCCTAAAGAGTATAACAAAACAATCACAACTCACAAGTCAAACTAATCCAAGATAAAAGCAACAACCAAACAAAGAGGGTAATCACCCCTGCCCATCCCCTTGAAGGTACGATGTCCCATATGCAGGCCAAAATAATGAAAAGGTTAAATTCCAACGGAATTTGAAAGACAATACTAATGTAGAACTTCCCTCAAAACAAAAGGGCTTGAAAATGGCTTTTAGTGGGAAAATAAAGACCATTAGTTGTCAAATCGACTTACGTGATTGCAATCACCTAAGTAATAGTCTGATTTTCAGACCCTTTTACCGAATGGTCGTACGTTTTGTGCTGCACAAAGATTCAATCAGTTTAATTTTGGCCATTAAAAGTAGTGGGTTATTGATGTAGACAAATGCTCATGTACCTATTACAGCTCATTTTATGTACGTTATTACCAAAGAAAAAAAGATGTCAGTCAGTCACTCAATAGTGTCTGACAGTAAAGTCTAGAAGGTAAACAGATTTCCTTGCATAATTTGACTACTAGGACACTGTTAATGTTTAAATTTCACAGATAGGACATACATGACATATTCATAATTCCTGCAAAGTTCTACGGAATTTGATGTTGGCTGTACAAGGGACATAGCATCTTTATAGAAAGAGGAAAATGAAACAAAAAGTATTTTTGTTAATCAAGTGATCAAACATGTAGGCTGTTTGGAATGATGGAAATGCAAACAGTAAACAAAGAACCTCAAAGAACAACAAGAATAAAGAATAAAGAACATAAATCAATGTAAGTACAAGTGTATCAAAAACAAACAAATAAAAGGCATGAAGAATGCAGGGGAAAAAAATTGACAGAATCAAAAGGGCAATTAAAGGGCAGGCAAGATATATAAAATACTCCTGAAAGCAACAGCAGAGGGGTAAACAAACAATGTCAATAACACATCTCATAGCAGCAAACATTTCTAAAAAGTGCAACATTTGCAGTAAAATAATTCACACCTTTAATCATCATAACTAGTATTTATGCTCAGAAATTTAAAATAGGTCATTATAATATTCACACGTATCAAATGGTGGTGCATTTGTTTACTGAACTGCATCACTTGCAGGAAATGTTTGCGACTATGCTATGAAGTAAGAACTAACAAAATAAGATGCAACGTTACCATGTCCATGAGCTATTTGCCAGTGACCTATGTTGACCTCTCTGTTCTCAGCCATTGCTAAAGGAAACGATGCTATGTCTCCAGCTGCATAGATGTTAGACTTGTTGGTCTTCATGTACTGTATCAGATCAAATAGATGGAGAAGTAGCAATTAAGATTAGAATAAGAAAAGGGGACAGGGATTAAGTTATAAGGACTTTTTTCAGATTCTAGAACAATGGTACTCTGAACTAATAACCTTTGACCCTAGAATGAAAACTACAGCTACCCTACGATCGCTAGGAGATCCGACATTTGTGCTCTCAACAATTTGCTCCAAACTTTATTTTGTAGAAGATATTGGGTTAGGGTTTGAGTGAAGTTTAGTGATGTGTCATGGGATGAAGTTAGGAATTTGACTAGTGCAGGAAATTGCCTGTGGGGCAATTGTTGCCAAAGGATATATATATGATACAATCTACATTGTATCCTGGGTCGGCTGCCTGTAAGAAGCCTGTAAGAACTATGTATTTTCAACGGCAATTACTCTTCCTCCATCAATCAATCCATGATATAACCTACCTTGTCTACACACACTGCTCCATGATCTGTCATCTTCAAACCACTATCACTCAGGAAGTCCGTTGCTGGGGTAACACCTACTCCGAGGACACAGACCTCCGCAGCTATCATCTGGCCATTCTTCAGGATGACCTTCTTGAGCTTGCCGTCTTCACCTTTGAACTCTGACACACCGCTATCCATCACAAACCTGACTCCTTTTGATTCAGCAAGCTGGGAGGAGATGAGACAATGAACATTAAAACATGGCACGCATATGTAGTAAATCCGAAAGTCTCCTTTTATTTTATATTTTCTTTCATAAATATGAAATAACATAGGTTGTATATTAAAAAAAACAACATTTATCTACAATTTCCCTTTTCTTGATGTCTATGAAATATAAGATATAAATACATAAATGCAATGTGCCACCATCAATATAATTTGGGCAAAGCCATGAGGAAGGTTGAATGTGACAAATTATTATTTCAACAGTTGCTCCTGGAACTATTTTGTCAAGGATTTAGGGTTGCAATTGAACTTCAGGTTAGGATAAGGGTCAGGTGTTGGGTGCGGGTTGAAATTGGTTTGTGTTAGAAGCAATTTTCATTATGGTGTACAACCATCATTCATAAGTCATAACTGATTCATTTCTAGTAAAACAGGCTGGAATGACGTACCTTTTGTAATGCCATGCCTACTTTCTCTCCCAGGGAGGCTTTGTATGGAGCTGATCCTCTCCCTATGACTGTGATACCAGCTGCTTTATCTGATAAGTAAGCTGCTACTTCCATACCTGGTATAAATAAGAACAAGAGATGAAATCAATGTTTAGACAGTATTGAATTCAGATTAGATCAAGATTCTTCTTTTTAATTCAAACTTTGATATTCTTACATACATATGTGCCCTCCAGCCTCAAGAAACAAGTGAGTGGCTGCTACACAAGACACCTATAATAATAATAATTATACTTGCTTATATAGCGCCTAACACTTACTTTATCAGAAGTCTCTAAGCGCTCTACAATAATGCAGCATAATTACCCTGGCTTTAGCAGTGCAGCTGTCACGCGCTCTGCGTTTCAAGGAATAAATTCCTACCAGGTCCCCATTTACTACTTCACCTGGGTGGAGTGTGGCAAATGTAGATCAATGTCTTGCCAAAGGACATTAGTGCCGCGGCGGGACTCGAACCGCGGACCTTGTGATCGACAGTCCGGCGACGTATCCACTCGACCACGACACCTACAAGCAGCACTGAATGTCAAGCGGTAGATACAACAGGATCTCCATTTTCAGTAAGACTCAGGGAAACCTGCCTTTCTTTCGGTTGACAATGCGGGAGGAGCAGAGGTGATATCAATTCAAACTCCTTCAATGAATGCCTTCCACAGGAAAGCGGTTTGCCCCTGATTTACTTAAGATTAATTGGAGGCAGGAGCTACAAAAGACCAGGGAGAGTAGAATTGAGTGGGGAATTAAAGACCAGTGCTAGTGTTCTTGTCTTTGTAGTAGTGTATATACACCACACCTGCTTTATGTGAATAATAATCTGTAAAGGGTTTTTACTCCACTGGACAGTCATTTGTGCCTGTCAATGACAGCCCTATCATCTTTACATCTATTCTTTCTTCATGCACTCAGTTTCTCCCTTACCTATGAATGAAGTTCCAACGATGACAACATTCTTTCCCTGTCCCTTCTCTGCTATGGTGTTGCCATCTTCAGGACTTCGTAATAAGCATACTCCATCAAGGTCATTCCCTGGTACATTGAGTGATCTAGGTCTGTCAGGGATGCAAAATGAGAAGGATTATGGCTCACTCGGTGCCCAACATTCAAATGGCAAGAAAAAGAGAGAATAAAGAGGACGGGCAGAAAAAGACAAGAAGAAACAGGGACTGCCTCCTGCACCCTCAAACACGTAATTCAGCGAGAAAGACTGTTGCAGGCTCATACGTCTCTAAGGGTTCTACAAAGTAACATTTACGAATTTGAATACATCACACAGTACCATTAATACCCCAGTCACACCAATGAGACTGACACCAGGCAAACAACAGACCAAACAAAAAATTACATTACATAATTTACAAAAAATTGCCAAGAATCGGTTGGTTTGGAATCAATTTTTGGTGGTGTGACCAAGGTATTCATAAGCCGGTCTATGACAGTGAGATTTTTATTGAGAACGACATACTTGCCGCCCGTAGCAATTACAAGGTAGTCAAATGAGATGTTCTCTCCATCTAGGAAGGTGACTGAGTTGAGGACAGTATCTATCGATGTGGCTTCCTTCTCCGTCATGACGTTGATGTCGTAGATGGTGAAGAAGTCTGCATTCCGGAGTGCTAGAGATTCAGGTTTGGAGTTCATCGCCTGTCAGGTAGTATAATTAGTTTTCATATAATACAGTTATAGATCATTCAGTGGTTGTCAACTATTCCTGTGTGACTCACATGGTATTTCAAGAAAATATATGTTGTTTATTTAGTAAAGGTATTACGATGATGGATTGGCTTTTCAACCATCCTTCCCATATGACTGAACTTTACAAAAGTTGGCAACCAGATGAACCAACAAACGGTATATATATGATATATGACCAGCAAAACTATTTTTCTTGAAAAAAATCTCGCAATTTTAGTGATGTGACTTGCGTGACAGACAAACTTGGCATTAATGTTCAAGGACTTATAAATGGCCTCTTTAATTTTTGTGATTTGAGGAATAAGGAGAGGTGACTTTCAAATTCATTTCATCTCCTCTGCATGGAGGTTTTGCATGAACAGGTTTATCATTACACAGCAAGAGATAAATGAAATATCATTTATGAGCAATAGGGCAATGAATAATTTGGAATTATGAACTTAATTTAATCTTTTATAGAAAATCATGCATATGACTTGCATGAACTGAATTGATTATGAAATCTACAAGAAGACAGTCTTTACATTAATAAATCATACAAAGTAATTCATACTCTCCCACAACATCATTTTGATTGGAATCTACACCCCAGGCAAAATATATGAGGAGCTTGGATCAAATAACCACCCCTACCATCCCAAACAGAGTATTGTCCAAAATGTTAGCCTTCACACTTTAAAGAGAGAAAAAAATGACACTTTTCTGCATACAATGTATATTTTTGCATTTATAGATTAGAATATGATAGATGATTGTATTTTGACTGATGTAATAGCATATGGAAAAGTTTAATATTTTGACAGGCCTTTCCTGACCTCTTTTAGAGCCACATATTTTGTCCATGTTCTACACACATTAAAGGAATTTAATGATAATAAATTGTTTTACTAGATAGATGCTGCAATGTAAGAGCACTCTTTCTTATCATGTTTATAATAAAGGGCAGTAAACATGAGATTTTGAATTTCCCATCATTGGAGATCCCTTTAGCCAGATATATATATCTCAATTCTAAATTTTGAATGACACTTACATGAAATGACCGTTGTCGAAATAGCTGCTGTATATACCATAATGTACAAAATATAAACAACATCAACCCGACTAAGAAAGAGGAAAAAGCTAATGAAACTTCATAAACTTGAAATGATCGACCACAATATGCTTTGAGTCGACATTTTTCAAGACAAGATATAAGATTGCCACTGATTCTCCAACCATCAATAAAGAGAAAAGTCTGGTTTAATGAATTTCCATTTTTCAGGTCTTTCAGGAGGTAATATTTGATTTAACATTTGCTCTGGATATTTCATTGGGTATATGTTTCGACACATTCATAAAATTTCTAGTATAAAGCAAATGGAAGAGGTGCTCACAAGATAAATCAGACAGTTGCAAATTTGCATCTGATTGATTATAACTATACAATGTCAATACTTCCTTATCATTTATTGCATTTTCCTCAACTTTCACTGATCTGTTAATCTCATTTTTTTTCTAGTTTTATTAATAACAAATTAATGGGTAGATTTCCCCCATTAACTAATCTTGAATATATGTACTAAGTTTCGTTCAGATATGATAGGGTATATCACAGTGTTTTTTATGATGAAGAACAGTGTAATGTGCTTCACATTCCTGTATCTTATTACACATACATGTAGCTCAATGAATACGCATATTTGTTGCGCGCAGTTGCAAATCAGTTACAAGTTGCAAAGAAATCAGGCGTGGTTAACCCCTTCATTGAGCCTTCACATTTGTTTATTCTTCCTGACCTTGAAAAATAAAACTGCTAGTGTTCAGCTTAATTACCTTGCTGAGTTTGGGTCTGTCATAAGGAAGATGTTTCTCTTTGGTTGCTACGATAACCTGACCTTTGAACCCTTCTTGTCGTAACGTTTCCGCACATGTGACTGATGCTGCACCTGTTTCAATGAAATCATGTAAAAAGATGACAAACACAGACAAATTTACATACTGCATATCAAGGCTATTTCTATTGACCCGTTCAGTCAGAGATAGCATGTGTACAATTGACCCCAAAATATCCACAGATTTTTCAAACATGGAGAAGTCCAACTTTGTGCTTTTAGAATAATCACTGCCAAAGTGATGGATGTGCTTTATGAACACGTTTTGTTTACCCTCTTGAAAAGTACACTTCTACCTGTATATTGTAGAATTTACCGTCAATGCATAAATGAATAATGATCACATAACTCTCATGAACATGTGGTTTATTAATTGCAGCATATGGGGACTAGAGCATGTATTAAACATGGATGTGTCTACATTGAGTAGATCTGCTCACTTTACTGGGGCTTGATTGTTGACACACTTGCCAATAAGGGTAAGGTCCTCCTAGATAAATAAAAGAGTACAAATATCAAACAACTTATTATAGCTTATGACTTCCAGGTATGTCTAGTTTGTATCATTAATGTATTCCTCTTTATTTGCTTAATGCTCTGGAAGGAGGCGGGTATTTATACTCCTGTCCTGTTGGCAATGGATAGAACAAATATTACAATTTCACTCTTTCTGGATCCTATATATGCATGCACACCAAACCAAACTCTCTTAATTTCTAATCAAGAATGCAAGAACCACATGTTTTAGGGTTTGAGTTCATGACAACTTGTTGGTACACTACAGGGATCAAATCAATCTTCACAACTTCCTGTGTTTATTCTTTTAAATCATTTTTCGTTTGTATTTTGATTTGCCAAATAAAGACTCATAATAATTCTTCAAGATGATCCCAAGGAAGCCTTCTACTCACCTCCACCTATAATGAGGACTGTCTTGTCATCATCGGGTGATCTGGTACACATTGTCTTTACTCTCTTGTGAGAGGCTAAGTCCTACAGAGATTGATGGCAGAGAAAAGAAGAGAGAGATAGAGAGAGAGAGAGGGGGTGAGAAAAATAGAAAGGTGGAGAGAGGAAGAGTGAAAGAGAGAGATGGAAAGAGAAGAGAAAGAGAAAAGGGAAGATAGGAAGAGAGAGAGAGGAGAGAAAAAGAAAGAGGAGAGATGGAGAGAGAGAGAGAGAGAGATGGAAAGAGAAGAGAAAGAGAGGGAGAAAAGGGAAGATAGGAAGAGAGAGAGAGGAGAGAAAAAGAAAGAGGAGAGATGGAGAGAGAGAGAGAGAGATGGAAAAAGAGAAAGAGAAAGAGAAAAGGGAAGATAGGAAGAGAGAGAGAGAGAGAGAAAAGAAATAGGAGAGATGGAGAGAGAGAGAGAGAGAGAGAGAGAGAGATGGAAAGAGAAGAGAAGAGAAAGAGAAAGGAAGATAGGAAGAGAGAGAAAAAGAAAGAGGAGAGATGGAGAGAGAGAGAGAGAGAGATAGAATAGAAAGACAGAGTGACAGACAAATATAGGAGGAATTTAATAGTATTAGATCAATATTTACGTACATGGCAATAATATAGCTGTATCATGCTACATCGTATCTGTGTAAAAAAATGCTCACGTGGTTAAAATATTTAATACAGGTATTGTAAATGTAACTTAGTAAAGTCAGTAGCACACCAAGTGCATTATGCAATGATATTTATCATATTCCAAACACTGAGCTACCAGCTTATATATATGTATCTTTATAATGATATTGTCTCCATGATTGCACCATAGTCTCGCATGGGTGAATTAATTTAATCAGTTCAATACATTTATATCAAATGATGGAATGCTAATGCAATGCACCCAGTATAAATAAATAACCATTAAAACATGTCCCATCAGGCTGTTTGGAGTGAATAGTTGTACATGTAGAGTAGTTACCTTTGAGTTTCCACTGACGATCACTTTATCTCCATCTATCCTAACCTGAAAAGAAGCAAAACACAGAACAAAATAGAAATAAAAAGGGAGCTGGTTTCAAATTAAGCAATGATGATAGTACCAGTAAACAATCTGCTAATACATGTAATTTCACTCATAAAAAGGAAAGGATATTTTAAACTTGTAGGTGCTTTGAAAATGTATGCATATAATGCCAATATGCATAATTGCACGATTCTGAAAGTGTTAAAATAATTCTACAAAAATTAAATTAGACATATACTTTGCAACCTCATACAAATATTATCATAATGGCATACACATATTACACAAGATATCAGACAGTCAATGGACTAATAATGTTACTTTTGCAATATGGAATACACAATAAATAAAAGCTTAGCATGAATACTTAAACTTGACACTGAAATTATGAAAATATTTTGGCCTGAAGCAAAAAAATGAACTTCAAAATTGTTGCTATAAAAGTTGTTGCGAAAATGTCCACTTCTTGATTGATACATGTCTGTAAAAACCCAATTACACACCCACACATCCATACTTCACCTCTACTGCATTAAGAGATAAATACACATAGAATAGAACCAACCTCAAACTTTGGAACACTGTCCAATCCTGGGAAGTCTTCTATATCTCCTGTCTTAGTACTGAAACATGCACCATGCCATGGACATCTCACACGACCATTACATAATGCACCTGCAAGGAAAGAGAAATAAGATATCATGGAGGGTAAGACTTGATTTGAAAAAGAAAAAAATTGTTGGCACAAAAGAAAAAAGGTAGAACACACATCTCAAAGGAGTATCAATCAGAATCAATGCTAAATGAATTCAGAAAAAAGGAGAATAGCAAGAACAGGAACATGAAGAAGGAGAAGAAGAAAGAAAGGAGAAAGAAAGAATGACAGAGAATGAAATAACAAAACTGAGAAGAAAGAAAGAAAGAATGAAAGAGAGAGAGAGAGAGAGAGAGAGAGAGAAAGAGAGATAATAATTACTGCTTTATTTAGCATCTGTGACCATACACTGAATGTCTTATTGTCTTCAGTGTGTAAGTGAGAAATCTGTCATCTAACTTTTACTGACCTCTAGAAAAGTATATAACTTCATCAAGGAGTGAAAATCAACATACAATTTATAGGATACCGACATTCTTTTGTTGAAGTTTAATGAAGAATTTACACAAAACTTGAGTTACGAGTCCAGCATACTTGTCACACCCCCTTACAAATTGTGTACAATGAAACTGTAATATCAGAAATATATGTTCTAGATGGTTTGTAAGAATTAATTCATGAATTAATGAATGAAGCATGAATGAAGCAAAAAGGAAACAATGTGTAATAACATGCTTTGAAAAAGAAATGAAAAGCTTTTTCCCCCTAACTCTAACTGTCAGGTTGGTTTAGCTAGACGATAAAACTGGGAGGGGTGCATCAGTTATAATATTAGATTTCATTCTTACAGGTAAGTTTCTTTATACTCACAACCCCATATGTTACTCACTATTAATCTAGTCATTTGTTACTCACCTTTAACCAGAGGTGCACCATAGTGAGTACATTTGTGTCCAATTGCACTGAACTCTCCTAGTTCTTTGACAAGAAGAGCTTTTCCTTTTCCTACATCTACCTCTCTCATCCTGCAAAATCAATTGTGAATTTTAAGGTGTTAATACGATACAGTATTACATGTACATCAATCAAGAATTAATATGGGGAAGAGGAGCTACATGGTGATCCAAATAAAAGTAAGAAAAGATAAGATGAACATTTCAGAACTAGAATAACACAGCAGAAAACATGTAAAGATAAATGTATCACATGGAAACAAAAACAGATCTCTTATGCACAAAGGCAATTTCATTTTGCCTACTTAATTATTATACAGAGAAAATTAAATCAAGGCAAAATTTTATATGCAGCAAATTAACATTAAGAAATTATACATGAATTTTTCACTCAAAATTGTACAATCTACTGCATTATTCCGTAATCAATAGAAAATGTAGATAACGATTGTAGGTGGCTTAATTGTGTTATGACTGCTTTAAAGAGAAAGACCAGTTCTGGTCATGCGATTGCATTGTGAAAGAAACGTTGTGGAATCGATCAGAAAAGGTTGATCATCTAGCATATAAGTATTGGTGTGTACTGCAAGGTTCTGGAATCATCAACATGATAAGAAATTTGGCCCAGTCTTGGTAAAGTTACAAGCACTGTACACAGAAAGATGTGTATGGGACTACGCGACCACGTGCGCGATATCTATTTGGTCCCAATAGATATAATAATTTACCAAATATATCAATTCGTAGGCGGTTTCCCGACTTTCCCGGCAAAATTTGTTTCATCACGTATTAGTCAATGATTGGTAATGAGAGCTTCCATTTCATTTTTTTGAGAGAGGGGCGTTTCCAAAACTGGTCTATACCTTTAAATTATAGCCTGCTTGAATCTTACTTTCTGTTTTGAAGATTTAAAGTGTTGAAGAATTAATTTTGGTACTTCATGACAAGTTAGAAGAATAAGAACTTACTCTCCATCCTT
Organism: Mesocentrotus franciscanus; assembly: GCA_037976565.1. Classification (NCBI taxonomy): domain Eukaryota; kingdom Metazoa; phylum Echinodermata; class Echinoidea; order Camarodonta; family Strongylocentrotidae; genus Mesocentrotus; species Mesocentrotus franciscanus. The sequence continues at coordinate 37,244,534 of CP137672.1, read as the reverse complement.
CATGTCATCCACCTTACACACAACAGACTCCACATCTAAGGTCTTGGCTGTCTTGGTTGCCTTAGGGCCAGTACCGGTCCCATTAGCCCCACCACCACCAGTACCACCAGCACCACCACCACCTGTCGTGACTCTTACATCACCTGTATGAGTGGATTCATCAGGGGGTGAAGGGAATGGGTGGGGTCAGAGTGAAGGGGGTAGGGGAGGGGAGGGTCGAATCATGAGGGTGATTGGAATGAGAGACACTGGTTTGTACTATACTCATGCAAATGGTTTCAAAGAACATGCATTTTATACATATTGGCAAATGAATGTATGTATGAACAATAACATAAAATATGGCCATATGGTACCAAAACACAAATTACCAAAACACAAATTAAACATTCAAAGACATACAAGACAATAAGAAATGTTGAAATAACCATAAGAAATTGATAGGTTTATACATGCAAGGACATTTAAATATACAAACAATAAATGAATGAACAATAAATTTGTACAGAACAACATAAGATGTGAGAATACAATTGTGTAAAATATATCATTGATTATGTTACAAAAAATTGGAACAAAATATATGTTTCCACCAAAATGTCAATACATTTAATGAATAAGAAGTAAATGGCATAAAAGATGTCCAATGAGATTGTGATACCATCCATGTAATGATAACAAGACATGCACAATGAGAGTAATAATATTCATACAATAGGTGCCATGGTGTCATTTATCAATTGGAATTGATTACATTCCAAGTGACAGGAAAGAAGAAGGTGGAGGGAAATAAAACAAAATGAGCATGTTAACAACTCTCTTCTTCTCTATTTAATTAGAGGGTCGGTGGGGGCTGGTCATATCAATACATAATTCTTGTTTTAGAAAATGACACATATGGACAATTTTAATGGATAACAATATACCAAACATGACAAAAACATCTTGCAATTTTGCTTCATATCAATTACATTCAAATTAAAAAGATTTGTTAGGTTTGCTATATTCATCTATATTTTCTCTAAAGGGGTATTCTTAACTTGTACATGTACATGTAGGATATAATTTGATTTTGGTAATATAAACATTTTCCATTGACTTCAACTGTGCTATCTCAGATTTAATACTAAATGGGTCTTCATGTTCACTGAGAATGAAATGTATGATTCTATCTGTCCATTCCAACCTTACCTTGGCTCACTGTTCCATCCTTAGATGAACACGCTCCCATGATTGTACCTTCCGCTAGCTCTCAAAGCCTCTACTCAAAGTTACATGTATACCGCACTGGTATCACCGCCACAAGATCTCTGTGAGAGAAATATCATAAAATTCACAAGACAAAGTTATACATACCCTCATCATGGTCAGCTGTATTTTCAGGCTTACTCATAGTTGTATTTTTATGGAGAAAAGATCTGAAATTTTGAATCTTTATGATGTTTTTCAGGCAATCAGCGGTTCAATGTTGAGCTATGCATGCACAACCAGTTCGAAAAATGTCAAGTCACTGACAAAACAAAACAAAACCAGATATTTTTCCTCTAAAAAGACCTTTCATTACTGGTATACAATTTCCAACTACACAATTCAGTGAACGTGACCACAAGTTAGAAGGCCATCCATTCAACGACTTGTTGACCCAAATTGCTGTAGTTCCGTGAGTGGTGTTGACAATCATAATACATAAATTCAAATTAACAGATTTTGCCTCTCTGTAAAAAGAATATCAAAATATAACTATATATATATATATATTAAGACCTGGAGTTCACTAGACCTCTACTAAAAGCTAGTTACATTCTTTGTTTAAAAAATAAATGAATATTAATAATAAAAAAGATGAAATAAATAAAAAAAGTAAAAGCTGCAGAGCATTATTTTAATGTACCTATCTCAAATATATCTTGTAATAGCTCTGCAGGGCTTGAAACCTCTGTTATCCTACTCAGTCAATACAACCCAGAGGCAATAAGTGTAGTGTAAATCAATATTCATACACAGCAAAAACGATATTACCAGTAGGCTACCTATCAGTGGTGACAGAAATTCTAATCAAGTAGATGTACTATTTTCCCATAAAACATTTTCCTGCATATTTCAGCCCTAGCTACCATGCATCATTAATTGACAACATAACGAATATGGGGCACAGAAGAGTAATATAATCCTATTGATTAATTGTTCTCATCTCTCTCTCTCTATATCACACGAGTAACCCTTTGCTGTAGTGGCAATTATATGATCACATATGGGTGATATATATATGATGAGGGTGATACTTTAGGATTTCAAGTCAATTACTTAAGCAAATTCCATCGCTATCAAGTACAATAATGCACTGCATGTCTCTGAATCTAGTACAGTGACATCTCCCACGAAGCACTTTAATTATGCAGGCCTACGCGGCACTCTGATTAATTAATACATTAACGAAATGTATGAAACAGAAATTGAGTCCCATAGGCTACTGTCCATAATGCAATGAAAAACAAACTGTACACAGGATTGAATTATTTTACATTCTTATGACACTGAAAACTGAATTTCTGATAATAACACTTACCGGTACTGTTATTTGAACAATTAAAATATCCACAAAAGATATAAAACCCTCTTCATTTCATGTTAGCAAAGAGATACTACTTCACCTTCCACTCTGTTTGTTTACTAATTTGATTTGAGTGTAACACTAACAGTACATTATAAACTACATGTACCTACACGTACGGTATGCCACACTTTAACTTTAATCCAAGCAGTTAAGCATGCAATGAATTACACATGTATTGTTCTGCCAATTTATCAATAAATGAATGCAAAGAGAAAACGACCTGACTCATAATCAAACTTGCTCTAAAAATATCAATTAGTATTTAATCATTCTCATTTTTTCTTTATAAACAATTATTCTTTATGACATTTTTCTTTAATACCTGTAAATGTCTATATTAGAAATTTAAAGACAAATTTGACAACATAAAGACATTTACGTTACAAAAGATGCTTACCAAAAATGCTGAAAAACGGGGCATAGAAGAAGCACACAAATGTTGATCCTCCTCGATCTCCTTTGCTTAACAGATATATGTATTCCTCACAATAAATCTGTGCTAATCCGTCCGATCGCTAGAATAACTCTGCAAACAATGAACATTCAATAAATGAAAGAAAGACCTAACCCAAAACTGAAAAACAAATAAAGAACAGTGCATGAACTGTTTCTGCTTAGTCATGACTTACCGCAGAACTATGGGTTCATCAGCAAGGTATATTCTGTGTGGGGTATCATTAGTGGCAAGGAGGTTGGGGCGAGGAGGTTGTGGGGGAGGGTTGTACATCCCCAATCAAAAATACCCACGGGCAATCAATGATTATTGCCAGAAAATACTCCTTCCAATTAACCTTTACTGCACATGTACATGTATGCACTCACATATCAATTTATTTTAGTTTGACTTTCTATCAAAAGTAATTCGTTGGCATCCCCCCCCCCCTCCATTTCAAAATAATCTAGTGACACCCCTGGGTTCAATATCAGAGACATATGCTGGTACCACAAAAATTGTTTGTTACATAAATTAGTTGAATAAAGCTGGTACTGGTTTGATTAGAACTCAGTTGGATATGGAGTACTTCACACACAGTGTATCCTAGCACTAATCTTAGGTCAAATAAAGAATTTCTTGTTTCTTGTCCCCTCCTCCTTCCCTTTTTTTAGCCCCCTCAATTTTTTAGTCATTTGATAGTTTTGTTCTGAAATTAAATGAATATCATCCTGATGATGTCTCTATAACAGGGTTTTAAAAGTAAAATAATCACATAATGTATTAATTTAACCTTGTTTTAGCACATATATCAGAGCTCGACACTAACAGGCGCCCGGAACAATGGGCGCCCAAAATCTAGGTCTGGACCACCAACAACGAAAAATAGTGTGGAGCCCTGCATATATATCAAATTTGAATTAACAACCATTTTGTTGAAATTGACCCAATAGCATTTCTAATTTTCTATTAAATCTGTCCCAAAAGACCAACTGCAGTTGTCTGAAAAATTGTATCCAATAATGAAAATAATCAAAACAGTTTTTTAACACTGAATTTAATCTTATTTTAGAGTGTGAAAGATCTCTCTGATGCTTTATCATATTCAGGCATATGATCTGTCAGACAACTGATGCTGTTGTGCCTTCATAATGGCATTGGTATGTCTGTCGGAAATGGACACAGCAGTACTTCAATGATGAAGGAATCTAAGTTATTCTACATGGAGGTATTAATATCATTGTAGGCTATTTGTAGTCTGAAGCTTTAATCACACAGACACTGTCCTAATATAAACAATCTGTGTAAGTCTGAGAGTCTATGGTCAGCAATATTCGCTGCTACTTAAAGAAATTCCTATTGAAATAAAATTAAGAGAAAGCCCTTTCATGAATTTGATTTACTGTAAAAATGGGGTAAATAAGGAAAAATACAGAAAAAAATACAATCCCTTTTCTCCATTAATGATGGACACTCTTAATTTTTGTATTTATAATGAACAAAAGAGATAAAAATGGTCTGACATATCACTTTACTTGGAACCGATTTTCGTCCCTACACATGTATTCCTCATTTGTTTTACGGTAGTTTATAAACCCAGGTCGAAAAACCAGTTGAAACCAGTAGCCAACTGGTCAACTGGTACCAGTTCAAACCAGTAGTCAACTGGTACCAGTTTAAACCAGTATATTCAACTGGTTTTTAATATGGAAATTGAGACAACGCTATCTGAGACCAGTTGACAAACCAGTTGAAAACCAGTAGATTGACCAGTTGATATACCAGTTGATATTTCCAGTCGATTTACCAGTTGAAAACCAGTAGATTTACCAGTTGATATACCAGTACATTTCCAGTTGATTTACCAGTTGAGACATGTAATCAACAGATATTGTGATAATCAATAATCAATATTGGCATCTGGCCACCAACAGGACCATAATATATAAACTCTTGCAATTACCCCATCACAGAGATCATTTGAGGTCGATTACAGATAAGTCTCATTCCATTTTAGAAATTTGGAGCTCGTACATAGATATATACAAAATTATACATTTTGTTTCCTGGTTAGTAATTACATGTATCAATATATCTATTTTTACGTCTTAAATTAGATGAAAAACATGATCAAACATATATAATATATTTGTCAATGATTGACTAAGAAAATAACAATCACAAAATTGATGTGCATTGTCACATTTGCTTGATAGATCATGATAATTATATTTTCTGTGAAAATATGCAAATTAATCATGAATATGCACAAGATATAATGAACTGGTTTTTGAACTGGTAAAGCAACTGGTATTCTACTGGTCAACTGGTAAATCAACTGGTAATCATCTACTGGTTTTCAACTGGTAAATCAACTGGTATATCATCTAACAGTTTCAACTGGTAAATCAACTGGTAATCATCTAATGGTTTTCAATTGGTAAATCAACTGGTTTTCAACTGGTAATCATCTACTGGTTTTCAACTGGTAAATCAACTGGTAAATCAACTGGTAATATCAACTGGTCTCAGATGTCAACTGGTATTTCTACTGGTTTTCAACTGGTAAATCAACTGGTAATCATCTACTGGTTTTCAGCTGGTAAATCAACTGGTAAATCAACTGGTAATATCAACTGGTCTCAGATGTCAACTGGTATTTCTACTGGTTTTCAACTGGTAAATCAACTGGTAATCATCTACTGGTAAATCAACTGGTGTCAGATGTCAACTGGTATTTTTACTGGTTTTCAACTGGTAAATCAACTGGTAAATCAACTGGTAATATTAACTGGTCTCAGATGTCAACTGGTATTTTTACTGGTTTTCAACTGGTAAATCAACTGGTAATCATCTACTGGTTTTCAACTGGTAAATCAACTGGTAATATCAACTGGTCTCAGATGTCAACTGGTATTTCTACTGGTTTCCAAATTGTATCAACTGGTATTAACTGGTACCAGTTGAGACCAGTTGAGACCAGTTCAAACCAGTAGATACCAGTTGAAAATCCTTACTGGTTTCAACTGGTATCAACTGGAATTTCGACCTGGGAAATTAAAAGACAGAGCCCTTACTGCAGTTTTCATACTAATTGTACATATTAAATTGAAGGGAAATTTTGGTTCTCTGGCATGGAAAATTGTGATTATTAATTACCGGTACAACTTTTAAAAATGTAATGCAAGTCTTTAGTCAATGTGATTCTGATTGGTTGAAAGTCAAGTTGCATTTGATTTTGAGAGGTTTGTTCAACTGCATTTAACATTGTGTACTGCCAAGTCTAAGTTTTAAACAACAACAACAAAATTCTGTAGACAATAATTTAAACAAAAAATACAACTCGCATCTAGCTTAATTTTGTGAAAAATTGACACTTTTTGTGTGCAGAGAAAGATTATCAAAGTGTTATATCAATGAGATTGCTTCAAACAATATTTCTCATACTTTCTGTTCTAGGTTCTAATATTACTTATACCTGCTAAAGAAAATTAGCTTGCTAGTCATAGGTGGTTTCTTAAAACAATAGAGATACCAACCAGTGTTTGATTGTTAATGGTATACAAAATGTCATATTGATATATATCTAATATACATGTATATATATATATATATATATATATATATATAAAGACATTTATAATGCGCAACATATCCACCCAGAGGGTGCTCAAGGTGCTTACAATGAGCTACATATAAACTATACTTACAGTAGATACAATTATGCTTACATTACATTTTACATGGTGAAAAAGATGTTAATTATAGTTCAAGTTATAAGGAAGATCCACACATATTAGAAGTTATTGATTCAGTCACAAAGATGGTAATAAAATTAAAAACTGTTTCTTATAAAGCACTTTACTAGTTACAATATACCCATCCAAAGTTCTTACAGTAATATTACCCCAGTCACTGGATTCTGTTACGATTCTACACTTTACAGTGCACACTCTCCACTCTCTTGGGGAGCATTCCAGCCAGTAGCCCTTTTACGAGCACACACATGCAAATCCAACCACATTAACGTTCGCATCCTACAGGGTACCCATTTAACACCTGGGTGGAGAGGAGCAATGTAGATAAAATGCCTTGCTCAAGGGCATAAATGCTGAGCAGGGGATTGAACCCACGACCTTTGCATTCTGAGTTGAGTGATTATACCATTCGACTACGACACCTCTATTGGAGAACGTAGGGTAGAAAATTTACTGACAGAGCTACTATCTAGTTCCAGTATTTGATGTTTTACAAATCAGAAGTGACTGAGGAAAAAAGGAGTGAAGTAAAGAATATTTGTTTCACATTACTATGCAACTGTTATTAAAAGGAAACCCCGGCAATCTGGATAGCAAATCATTCTGAATGAAGGCAGAACAATCACATTTATACAAAAAGCAGTTACCACAAGTTCTCTGGCATCTCTTTGGATAAACTGACAGACACAAATTGCAGAAACAGTAAGATTACTTTCTTCAAGTCGAGTCATCATACATATGGGACCTAAAAGTAATGAATGGGAGAGTTGTCCCAAAATACATCACAGTCCAAGGACTAAATTGCCAATTTTAGATTTTAAATTTTCAAATCTGTCATATGGACAATTTCTGTCAAGCTTTCACGTTTCACCAGCCTTTTCTCTTGTTTTTCTGCCTTAATTCCAACTTACAAAGGTTGGATTTTCCAAACAATAAGCACATTATCAGTTTGTTACAGAATTGATGGATCCCACAAGTGTATCAATCAGCAAAACATGTCTCGCTCTTGATGTAAGAGATTCTATGTGGCTATACTGTATTCAAAATATGAGCTTCAAATATTACTTTTAGTTTTACAAAGAGATGTTGTAATTTAGATATATTCTCATTGAACAGTAAAACGTAAAACGTAGTTAATGCACTTAAAATAGGGCACGCATGGAACTCAAGTCCGACTTGGGCTCCATGCTAGCCCTATACGCTGAGTTTTATGTTATACTTTATTTTCTTCATACTCCTTAACAATTTACCTATAGAATTTACCACCACCACCACCACCACCACCACCACCACCACCACCACCACCACCACCACCACCACCACCACCACCACCACCACCACCACCACCACCACCACCACCACCACCACCACCACCACCACCACCACCACCACCACCACCACCACCACCACCACCACCACCATTACCACCACCACCACCACCACCACCACCACCACCATTACCACCACTACATCTACTACTACAATAATAATAATAACCATAACAATGATGATGATGATGATGATGATCAGATGATGATGATGATGAAGATGATGATTTCTTTTTAATATATTTTTATACAAAAGTGGTAGAGTCTACATACTGTATAGTCTTATAAGTTATGATTAGAGACACAAGTATCACTGTAAAACTCAAAAGAGCACCATTTCAAAATTAATTAATTAAATCCAATGTACTAGAGGAAAACTAATTACATGTATGATCTATTATCAATTTATCATATAAAGTAGACTAGATCTATTTTCACAAAATAAACAAACTCTTTTAATTAGTGCTGTGCTCTGTGCTAATTGTTCATGTCGTTACTGAAATCTGACCATTCTTAACTGGTAATTGCTTCTTGGCGTATCACTAACTGGATTTGATGTAAAGCTGTACTGGTCCAAACTAGATTTAATTTATTTAATTTTCAATCCATAACAATTTGGAACTTTCCATATTTCTCACACTCAATTGAGTTGAAAACAAAGTCAAAGAAAGATAGTGAGCACACCTTCTTTTTATTTGGAATACACTTCATATATCTTCAAGACTTGGGTCTTTTAATGATTTTAGGGGTATCTAGACTAGATCTAAAGTGATTGAATTTGAGATTTTGATATAGAATTTTTTGTAACACAGGGATCGAAGCTGACCTGGGGCAGTATTCTGAAAACACCTGTATCCCAAATATTCTTGTATCTTCATTTTTAACCACTAAAACATAATTGGTATTCAAAAAATTCTTGTAACTTTTCTCGAATATTTTCTCTCATATCCTAACCCCGCCTAAATATTGTGCGCATAAAGGAGATAAAATGGTGTGTAATGCTTATTAACATAATGCGCACAAGATATCATGAGATAATAGGTATTCTGATAATAGGTATTCTGAAAATTCTTGTATCTTTTCTTTTATCTTATTTTCCATGGTAATTACAGTAGAGGCTGTTGTATCTCATGATGGAGGCAGTTTGTCTAGCTTAGCATCGGCATTACATGCTCGAGCAGCAAGTAGGAGACTTTAGTTTATGTGACTCAAGAGGAAACATTTCTTTAAAAGAACTAGATTGGGATTTCACGATTTTATATCTATATCGTATATAATATGTGATTTAATTCGAGCTGAAGGAAGAACCATTTTGTTAATTAATTGCAGTCTAGACTCTACAGCGCACTAGCGCATAGAACGCATAATTCATTAATCAATTAATTAATCCGGCCAAAAGTTTGCCCTCGGTTTTATCTAGACTTAACAGTTTGATTTAGAAAAAATGATGATTGAAAAGAAATTAATAAAGAAAAATAAAATAAAGAAAAATATAAAAATAACACCTAAAATCATTGTAAAAACTGCATCAAAGTAAGAACTTATTTTCTGCCAATCTGTCCTTTTATTGTACTTGTTGTACTGTAGCTATTAAGCGCAATGAGAGTGTTTTTCACTTAACATAGCCTGCGTCTATGAAACAAGGGGAGGGGCACGTTAACACACAACGCAGGCTTAAGTCATCCGCCTGGGTGGGATTCGAACCCGAGATCTTTGGTTCGACAGCTCGACAGGCAGACGCTTTACCGACTGAGCCAACAGAGACTGTACCTGGGCCCTGGCTGAAGCTTTCGCCTTTTCGGTCTAGTCACTCATACTCATAGTCATACTCAGTCATAGATTATTCTAGAGCAGTAGAGGCGGTCCTTCCAGAAATAAAAATAGACCGCTAAAAACTAGTAGTAGTAGTAAAAGAATTTTCAGTATACAAAATTACAATAACTTTCGCGCTCTATTATTATCTCCAGAAGGTACAAGAAAACTTCCAAGGATTTTCATAACATAAATGAAATATTTCTGTGCTATTGTCCAACGCTCCGACATAGCCTCATAGTTATACTCATAGTCAGACTCAGACTAGTCAGACTCAGCTCAGTCATACTCATACTCATAGTCATACTCATAGTAGTAGTAGATCTAGACTAGTCATAGACTCATAGGACATAGATTCTATTCATTTCTAGACAGTTATACTATACTAGTATAGGCGCAATCCATATCCCCAGGCCCCAGTACACACAGATTTTAATCCTGCTGCAGAGGGGCATATAAGTAATTATACTTGAAGCCCAACATCAAGGTAAATCAAGGTAAAACATCCCTGAACTTGGGGCGGGGTTAAGGTTATGACTCGATCAAGTTTCCGATGCCCCCTTCAGCTGCAACGGTAACTCTAGCGAACCTCCCCGATGCGCGCTGCGGACGGAGCTCCCTGGCCTTGGCCTTGAGTTACTGCCACAGCACCGTTTCATGAATAACAGCATTAACAGCTTAAACTAAATATAGAGAGTGCCAAATCTACTATTTCAAGGAATAAAAAAACTTACTTATTCCGTATTGAAGGTTATTCGTACGATTCCATGATCCTGCAATGAGTAAATGATCGAAACATGTTTTAAGGAAAGATCCTCGTTACAGGGATAGCAACGATAAATAAAGTCGTCTCCTATTTTTGTATTAATTTGTTGATTTATAATTACTAGTTTACTTTAAATACGATTATTTTAATAATTTTATGATTTATAAAAAGATTTTAGTGAATTAAAATATTTTTTTAGATAAATTTAAAAGCATTGAACTAAAATAATGGAAAGAGATCGTGCAACGAAACAAATAAGACTGAAAGAGGCTAGGTCATTAGCTGAGCTCAAATTGGTCGAAATGGCTTCTCAAATGATGAACGTTTTTCGCCGTCAATTTTCTACTTCATTGTCAAGGAGATCGACAGCAGCAGCTCATGGCCCGGCAGCGGAAGATGCCGCAGGTATAATATATGAAACTAATATTTGTATATATATTTGTAATTGTAGAGTATTCTTGTTTTCTGTTGGCTGTATTGATGCTCTTCTTGTGTACAAATATTATTGCATTGCATATGCATGTGCATAGGCATCTAGATCTATGCAGTTTGACACAGAGTTCCGGAACCGGCGCCGCCAAGCCGGGTACGGCCAGTTGCGGCCATGACGTTGACTGTGCTTTGTCACGTAGCCTAAAATTCTGTGTGACTAATGCAATTTTACCTCATTAATGATAGATTTCTACCTCATTAATGATAGATTTCTACAAAATTCTTGGCAATTTCAGGACATCATGCAGAACGGGGAGTTAATTTTTGCACTTGCAAATATTAATATTTATTATTAGACTCCAACCAAGTTGGTTTTAATAATAATACTTAATAGAAGCAAAAAAAGAGAGAAACAGGTCGGTGAAAGTTTGAGCAAAAAAACGATTAAAAATAGGTCTAAATGAAAGTTATGAATTTCTGAAGGTGCAATCAATCGGACACAAGTTTGCAACTCTGTGACTCTGTGTTGCGAGTAGACCGAAAGCTTCAGTCTCTGATATCGACGGTTGTTCCGCTGAGATTGCATCTGGCTCCTCTGACCGCCTCTATACATAGACTGAAGTACGGCGTATGGGGTAGTGTGCGGAACGAATGGTTCGGTGGACCGCGATGAATGAGTTATGCAACAAGTTTTTCACTCTTTACGTCTTCATATATCCACTTTGGCTGCAATATTACACTGAATCTAAATAGCCATAATAAATAACCGGAAATATATACTTTGACTTACGATAGCTTGCTCATTTAGATCCTATATTAATGATTAATCCGAGAAAGTCTTGTAGTCAACAAGATTTGTTGTCAGCCATCTTGGTTTAAGTTGATGAATATTCATTTTTTCTTTTCGAACGTCCAATAGCTACGTATGAGTCAGCCCGGCTTGAGCGGTGATGTTTGAATATTCATAAGCCCAATATCAAACACGTGCTCTGATTGGCCATTGGGCTTGTTTTGGTCGGTTGACCCGGAAATATATCGGGCGGGTCATGTCATAGATTACCAGTTCGAATGCATGAACGTACCGTTTCCTTGGTTCTGAGATAAAAATGGATAACTCATATACGTAAGTCCGTAAATTTCGCATTTTGAAATAGGTAATAAAACTTTGAGAACTGTACATAGGAGAACAAAAATACATACTATTTTTGTATCTGATTTATAAATCAGAAAATTAGATCTAAATAAACAAAATCGTGGGAGAAAGTTTCGGGTAAAAGTGTGTCACAATCGGCTCAATCTCTCCCCGTGATGCGAGCCGTATGGGGTACCGTCTGTGTATGGGGAATGTCAACAAATGTCAGTTTTATTAAAGAATGACCCATACCAGACGGTTATTTCTGTCTATGTTGCGAGCTGCCTCCTACACGTAGAACTATTCGTATTCCGCGCCGTAGAGTGAGTTTACGCGCTCTGATTGGCCGATACGCTAAGTGGCTTCGAATTTAAGTGAGAGAGGGCCTACTTAACTTAAGCGCGACTTAAGTTCAATGGCAAAGTCAATACGAAATATTACGTCACATCACAGAGATTTTGACATGTCGTGCTTTAAACAGGTGACGCACTTCACACATAACTGACGCACACAAATAAAATAGAAAAACCAACGAACATTTCAGAATAAATTTCCAGTTTGTACCTTAAATATGACGAAAATGAGAATTTTTCAAACTTAAGACTTAGTTAAGTAAGACTTAAACTTAAGTGAAATACTTAACTTTTCAAGGACGCTGAAAAAATTGTAACAAATGGAGGGTTTGACACTTTGACTGAAATATCATAATTTTGGTATTGGTAAAAACAGAAAATCGCAAGCTATCTCCTCGCACTAACATCTAAGGCCATATAAAAAAATATTCATGTTTAGCATTCCCGCCCGCTTCCTTTTTGGGGGCCGCCTGCTGAAAATGTACAGAGCGGCCATTTTGAAAGAAAAAAGGGCCTCCTCCTTCCTATTTTTCAAAAAGGCAGGACGCTAAACATGTTTTTTTTATTTATTTGGCCTTATAACATAGAGCCTATGGGAGCCAGCAATAGCCAATCTAAAGGGCCCATGTCGGCGAGGCTAGGCGCCAAATTACGAAAATGAGACCGAGATCAGATGAACGTTCTGCGCATGCGCTGGCTGTAAGCTACTCTAAGCTATTGTTCTACGTGTCCTATTTGCTCTGTATGATGGGCACGTAGAATTTAAGTTTAGCTTACATTTAGCGCATGCGCATTACCATTATGTTCATCCCGTCTCGGCCTCATTTTCGTAAGTTGGCGCCTAGCCTAGCCGACATGGGCCCTTCAGATTGGCTATCGCTGGCTGCCATAGGGTCTATGTTATACGATATTAGTGCGAGGAGGTAGCTTGCGATATTCCTTTTGATCTGATACCAAAATCATGATATTCCAGTCAAATCTTCTATTTCGTACGATTTTTTCAGTGTCCTTGAAAAGTTAAGTATTTCACTTAAATTTAAGTCTTACTTAAGTTTGAAAAATTCTCAATTTCGTCATATTTAAGGTACAAACTTGCAAGTTGTACTGAAATGTTTGTTGATTTTTCTATTTTATGTTTGTACCTTGGAAATCTTGGAAATTTTCAGCTAAAAATTCCCATAGACATGTACAAATAAAATGGCACAAAATCACACTGCTGAAATGTTTGAGTGCACACACTTTATGTTAAATGTGCATAGGGCTCTGTGGGGGAGGGTGTTTTTAAACTGATATTAAAATGTGATCTCATAGAATTTTCTCTAAAATTTCTGCAGGATCACCTTTGGAATATTCAAAATTAATTTAGTTCCAATGGAGAAGTTTTTAGCTCCAGAAATTACCCAGATATTGCATCAAACATGTCTTTTTTTTCTCCAGTTTTTCATAATGAAGGGGTGAAGCATAAAACTTCTCCTTAGCATGAAAAGTTAGGAAATATATTCCCCTATCATATGATACCAAAGTTGAGCATTTTCAGCGTGTTTGTTCCTGGAGGGTCTTCAGGTGCGCGGGTTCGGTCGCCCGTGCTGGGTCTTTGTGTTTCTTTTGTCGGGGCTTGTTCGGTGTACAATAGTTTATGTTGCTGGTTGCTAGGTCGGACAGACCTAGAGCTTGTTCGACCTGGCAACGGCAGACTGATGTATGCGGAATGGGCCTTGGCGGGGGGACCCGGGGATCTGGCGCGGGCGAGTGGATTCGCGCGTCTTTGGTCTCTCTGGGGCAAACATGTGCAGGATTTGATGCATGCTGACGATGGTCTAGTACTTAATTTATACTGGGAATCTCGCTCAACAAGCCTAGATTTTCTGAGATTCTCTTTTTTCCCCTCACAGTCAAATCAAGCAATTTAAAATATTTTGTCTTATTCTCAAACTTAAATGTACTCTGTAAACTTATTTTATTACGTACATACTTATCAGTATTTCGTTACTTGTATAATTCATTTGTTCTATTATATACTGTATGGTTTATACATGTCATTTTAATTTGTGGATATTTGAGTGGAAAAATAAATCAAATCAAATCAAATCTCAATTCTCAAATATCCAATGGGATCACACTTTGTTTGTGAGTTGAAAAAGTATTTGCACGTTAAAATGCGTTCCATTCTTTTTACTGATTTAGCATAAAAACAGCTGACACTTTTTAGCTGACCTTCAGACACCCTAGATACAATTATTGCAAATATGTTTTTATACAACCCCTGTATAAAACAAATCTATTCCGTCATCAGTAACTAAGAAAATGAAAGTTTATGTAATTTGTCTGTTCAGAGCAAATTGGAGAGGAGCTCGCAACATATGTTTCCCTTTAAGGCATAAACATAGATCTAAATAATTGCATTACATGTTGGATGAAATACTACATGTAGCTGTCGTCAGACTCTCATCAAAAATGCAAAAAAATGTGCCAGGCAAGAAGTCAATAACCACTCATCATACATGTAGCTCATAACTGTGGGACTATGCTGTAGTTGACTAAGTTGCAGCAGTAATAGAAGAGTGAGCAAATATGTGTAGTTCACTAGTTCCTAGTTTTTGGCCATTCCCCTCCTGCTTCATTTCTTTGGCCTGCCTTCATTTCATGTTTGTTTGTTTGTTTGTTTTTCTATTCCTTTTTGTTTCTTCTTACGTGACATTTGTCTTGAAATGAGATAAGAATCTTAGGACAAGAAAATGAGGTAACAAAAATCATTGTTTCCTGCCATTTTCTATGTCAATAAAATGTATTGAAAGAGCCCTGTAGTTTTATGTAGGCAAAAATCATAGCGGATAAGAAACTATGAATCGGCATCTACTCCCATTCCTTCAATTTGATCTTTGTCAACCTTAATCAAATATAATTTTAGATTACAGATTACACAGAAAATCACCTATCAAAATTGGATGGGGTTATGATTTTTGTTTTCCCTTTTCATGAATTTAGTGATGCAAATGTGATTGTGGTCCTATAAGATTGTTGGGGTCCATTACTTGCAAAGTTTTAATGAAATGAGACAGTTTGGTTCAAATTGATTAAATGTGGAAAAAAAACTTGGAAGTGACTTTATGCCCTCAATGACACAAATTTAAGGAGAGAGTTGATGTAAGTTTGAGTCTGAGAAAAGTACAAGAATACCTTGTAATCAATCAGATGAACCTCTCTATCGAAGAACGTTCTCAATTTTAAAGATCAAATCAGTGATATTATGGGGGATCACCCTTTGGCAATTGGTCCATGATGGGTGATTGCACACAAGGAGAACTTTCCTATTTGTTCTGTACATCAGATATCCTCAAAATATCTCTTTCTGGATTTTTTTGGGTCTTGATGGAAAGGGGTCTTGAATTACATATAATACACCCATTATGTGTTTGTAACTTTGTAATATACCCTCCTGTGTAAACATGTATATCTTTGTTATTCTTTATCTAATTATTCTCATATTCTTTTGCCAACTGTTTCTCTTATGTTCTTTCCCAAAAGACATGGTTATATTCCATAATTGCTTTTTGCTACTTTGGTAAGGGGAGGCACAATAAATTTGCCCCAAAAAACTACAAAATGAAAGTAATTTCTTGTTTTTCTCTTCTTAGGTTCAGCCAAGGCGTGGAAGTACATGTCCTTCCTGGTAGCGATTCCAGGAGTGCTGTTCTGCATGGTAAATGCTTACAAAGGAGAAATGGAACACAAGGCTCATCTAGCCCATCACAAGCCTGAGTTTCATGCATACCCACATCTTAGGATTAGGACAAAGGTAAGACACATTTTCATAAAAGGTCCAGGGCCCCATTTCACAAAACTTGTCATCAGTGACAAATGACAGTTTTTGTTATAAGCTAGTGAAATCCTTGCTTCTGATTGGTTATCAGCAGATTTGTCACTGATTTTTGTCATTTGTCATTGAAAAAAGACTTTGTGAAACGGGTCCCTGGACCCTGTTTCATGAAATTTTGTTTTCAATAACAAATGCTAAAATTCTATGACAAGTTAGCTCTCAGCCAATCAGATGCCACAATTTGAGTAGCTTATAACAGTTATTGTAACTTATTATTGATAACAAGTTTTATGAAATGGGGACCAGGTTTAACTTTGTAGGGTCTGTATGCATAAATCCTACTGATAATTTTGACATTTTGAAATGGTTGTGGAGGGGTTCTGGACCTATATTTTGGGCACACATGTGTCCCGGATGCTGTATAATGTTGAGCTCTTCTTCTTCCATGGTTGAAAGTTAAAGGGGATCTCTACTGCAAAGCTTCATGTTGGCTTAAACCAGAACATTGAGAGAAACACTGAAAGTTTGAAGAATTAAGGTTGATAAAAAACCAAGAGGAAAATCTGTGTTTTACCTTTCAAGCACCTCTCCCATTTGTTCTGTAGTAAAAAAAAAAATTAACAGTCGTGTTGTCCCCTACATTACCGGCCACACCATAGATTTTGGTATCATCTTGATCATGAATAGTCCTACTGGAGCTTAGATCAGGCCAAACTATATGAAGTGAAATGTCACAATTGCTGTCAATATCTCTTCTTTACAAGACTTGTAACAACATATGGGACACTGCAATAGTGAAAATTCTTCACAGTGACTCTTTTATCTTTATATTTCTACTAAAGCTTTGCAGAGCTAAATCTTTCATTGCTCTTATGTATTTTTGTTCTACTAAGGCGACTTGACAAACAATAAATCACATTATATTAAAAAAACAGACATGTTTACAGTAGCCTTACATCTTAAATTTTTATCTTTATCTTTTTCTTTCATTTGTAGTCCTTCCCATGGGGAGACGGCAACCATTCTCTCTTCCACAATGCCGAGGCCAACGCACTCCCAGAGGGTTATGAAGAAGAATAAATCCACCGCCCTTGAAGACAACTAGATTCCTCATCTATTATTATTGTTGTATTAAGAGATATGCATTTGAAAGCTGTGAATATTAAAGTTGTTTGGAACAGACTTGCTCTTTTGAATTGGCTTTGATGTGTCATTTTGCACCACAGAAATGCTTTGGAATAAATACCAATTTAGACTTCAGTGCTGATGTATATGAACAAGAATCCAAACTAATTTGTTGATATTGACCCATCTGGTATTGCAATGATTGCCCAATTACAATCTTGTAAACTTGCTGTCAATCTTCTTCATGGTTTCTTTGCCGAATCATTAAATTCACATTTGAAAAGTTTATGAAATAACAAAGGGTGAACATACCAGTATTAATTTTCAATGGGATGTTTAATGCCAGCATGGAAAGAAGAAACAACAAAATAATCTTTCCTTCTTGTTCTTTCCATTTTGAATTAATCTAAGGATTTACTCTAATTGATTGGTTTCAATATGAACAGCTATAATCTTATGCATTGATAACTGCAATCTATGTATGATATATATTGAAGCACTTTGTCACCAAACTTTGCTGTTGGATATTAAAGTGTGAATTATTTAGAAACTAATGGAAGTAAATTTGTTGTTATTCCTTTCCTAATGTTAATTATTTGTCTTATTTTTTTTTATAGCTGAGGGCATCTTGGCATATGCAAGAATTCCTGTCTGTTTTTGCTATTTGAGTTTCGGTGAACCTAAACTTCCAGATTTTTTCTTGTTTTCTGGGAGAAAAGGGAGTTGGTATATGACAGTACATTTCAAACAAAATCTTGAGAATTAGACTCTTTGGAAAAGTTTTGGCTGTAATTCATAAACTACAGTACATGTAATTGGTCTTTAAGTTATGAAGATGTTTGAATTAAGTAAGAGTTGGCTTGTTTTAGCAATGGGTATCAGGCCTACGTGAACAGTGTGTCGGTGAAGCATGTGTGGTTTATGTATGAGCAATAAATGAAAGTGCCATGAGTGTGAGTGGTATCCTGTCTTCAGGCCAGGTAGAATTGATTCCTGGTTTTACATCCAGATTTTACGTTTTTCAAATGAGGAGCGGATTCCATATTATTTGATATTTATCCAGCAATTACAAATGCTTTA
Organism: Mesocentrotus franciscanus; assembly: GCA_037976565.1. Lineage (NCBI taxonomy): Eukaryota > Metazoa > Echinodermata > Echinoidea > Camarodonta > Strongylocentrotidae > Mesocentrotus > Mesocentrotus franciscanus. The sequence goes on along the minus strand of CP137672.1, from coordinate 37,225,884 downwards.
TCAACCCCATGGAGTCATGGACGCGCTACAGAGGCTTAGAACTTGGTTGCACTACGATAAGGATACGATAAAGAAAATGTGAGTGGAAAAAAAAATCTGACCGGGATGAAACTAGGAATTAATGTTACTTGGATTTGTGTACAAGAATTCTCAGTTACCATTGTGGAACATGACAAGGTGTGAACATGTCTTTGTTGGGAGATGAGAACAATTCCTTCTTAATATAGTTTATAAGATGTCCTCTTGTTGCTTAAATATACTTTCTCTCACAATCAATTTTATTTCTTCTCTTTAACTTGTATCCTTTTTGCATGTATAAACCTAAACTATTAGCATCGTTTGTCTCTTCCATTGTCATATGGCATATGCCATATTTAAGCTCTCTCCAACTCTTACTGCTCTAATTCTTTCAACTTGATTTGTTTAGTGCTCCAATTCCTTCCATACAACAGGTAGCCTGCATTTGGAGAACTATACATGTATTTCTATCTTTCCTACTGCCTTTCTGTATTCATTCAAACAAAATGAAAACACTTATGAAAATCTTAAAACAACAACAAACACTAACAAAAGGAAACAAAAAATCTTGCAAAATTGAATTTATTTTATTTAAAAAAAAGTGACAATTAAAATCTTTGTACAATTACACATATCAAGATTCATGAAAAATAGTTCACATTCATTTTAAAATGCATGGAGTCATAACATGATTAGGCCCCCAAGGCTCTGTGCAAGAATAAAAACATCTGCAGAAATCTGAATGCATCATAATAAATCAATTCCTACTTCTAAAGTCAATCAAGATGAAAGAATCATAAAAGAGGGGTGTGCAATTTCTAACAATTTTCTTTTGGTTACGCCCACATTTTGACAACACAATTGCTGTACTTGTTCTATAAACACATGTGGAGTAGGGTACAATCACTTTTCTGCACACCAGATAGAGTTGCTTTTAACAAAAATTTAGACTAATTCTTAGCCCAAACAAATCAATCTAGGATGGAGCTAATTAACACAACCTAATTTAAGTGTTCAGAATTCTAGTGAATACCTTTAGTACGGTATATGGAAGAGCTTAACAAGTTATATATAGGTATAGATCAGTCGAGCAAATAGTTTTTAAACTTCTTTTGGACTATGGCCCAATTAAACATTTTGAATCTGCACTGTCACCCAAAATCTGAGCAAAACAATTAAATGTATATCACATACTATCATCAGATTTGTTTACTTTGTAACTCTTCCATGACCCCACCCCTGCTTCAAGGTCAAATGTCACTAATTTTGCATGTCATCATTATGTACATGTATCGGCCTTTTCACACACAGCTAAAATTCATCGTATCTAGAGCTGATTAGTTTAAAGCGCTTTAACGCAACAGCTTTAAAGAAAATTTTCCCTGTGTGAACGTCGTTTATACGATGTTCGGATAGATACAAAGTCGCGATTCATACGCCCCTAAAAGCAGGCTGCAGATACGAAGTGCGCATCTAGAAAGCTTGACATTTTGTGTGTAAAAGGTTATACGTGCTTAAACACGTGTTTAAACGCTCAGTAGGGCCATTGCGCATTTACGAGCAGTGACAGAGTTATATCTAAAGCTGATTAGTTTAAAGCTCTTTAAACTAATCAGCTTTAAAGAATTTTACCCGTGTGTGAAAAGGCTGTATGTCATTTTTGTGTGAACATACATGTAGGGCTGTCGTCACCATCTTCTTTTATAAATTCCAACACAATTATTTCGACTCTGCACAATGAAGGCTTGATCAGATATGGTGTGGTAAACCACCTCTGAAAAGCCATGAAGGTGTTTTTTTATTGTGGAAATGAATGGCAACTATGCACAACAAAAGAATTGAGCATATTTACTGAGCTCTGTCTTATAACAAGTGCATTACACTTTACGTCGTCATAAAAAAACCCATCAAGGTTTTGCCGAGTCATGTCTGACAAAGCCTTAGGGGTAACAAAGAGAAGACAAAGCATTAATGATTTAAGTACATTCATGAACAAGCTGGTATTTGCGTTTGAAGTATAAAAACATTATATGAATGTGTTGAAGAGACAACTGAAATAATGCGATACAATTTAAAGCAACTCGTCAGAGTTTGCAAAAGAAGCACAAACTTGCCTTCGTTAACAAAAAAAATTAACATTAAATTGTCTGCATCAAACTCAAACTATAGCACAAAGCTTATAAAAGCATTACTATCAGCAATGCAAGTGACACTACTCTTGCCACAAAGAAATCAAAATCAACTCTGACATGAAATGCTAATCAAAAGGTACAAATAAAGAAGACTGAAAAGTCACTAAAAATAAATCAGTTTTGACATCACATTAGCACTTTTGTTGAGACTGCATACCGGAAACTCATTCAAGTCTACATTCTTAATATGGTTGTGTCTTTTATATGAAAGTATGAAAGTCAAATGCTGTGAAATTTGAAGGTTTTGCAGATTCAGTTTAATGTTTAATTAGTGCGAATACAAAATATTACACAATAATTGCTACTTTCCCAAACAGAGTATAAATAGGAGTATAAGATAACTTACATGAATGCAGGTGAGTAATGTTGCAGCAAAAATTCATAAACCAGAGAATATATCTTCAGGGAATATAAATTGCTCATAAATAACAGTTTTTGCAGCAGAGTAAATCCAAAAGCCTTCACATGTCTATGTGATGCCAACACTAAAACTACACCATCACCGTTTACTGTTATTTTTCTGAGTTGAAAAATTAACCTTATTCACAATACATAGTTTTCTTGTTCACGATTGAGAAAAAAATCACACACCCAAAATCATGTTCTCATAAGATACCAGGGAAAATGATCATTAGATACCATAATGATCATTAGATACCATAATGATGATTAGATACCATAATGATCATTAGATACCATAATGATCATTAGATACCATAATGATCATTAGATACCATAATGATCATTAGATACCATAATGATCATTAGATACCATAATGATCATTAGATACCATAATGATCATTAGATACCATAATGATCATTAGATACCATAATGATGATTAGATACCATAATGATCATTAGATGCCATAATGATCATTAGATGCCATAATGATCATTAGATACCATAATGATCATTAGATACCATAATGATCATTAGATACCATAATGATCATTAGATACCATAATGATCATTAGATACCATAATGATCATTAGATGCCATAATGATCATTAGATGCCATAATGATCATTAGATGCCATAATGATCATTAGATGCCATAATGATGATTAGATACCATAATGATGATTAGATACCATAATGATCATTAGATACCATAATGATCATTAGATACCATAATGATCATTAGATACCATAATGATCATTAGATACCATAATGATCATTAGATACCATAATGATCATTAGATACCATAATGATCATTAGATACCATAATGATCATTAGATACCATAATGATCATTAGATACCATAATGATCATTAGATACCATAATGATCATTAGATACCATAATGATCATTAGATACCATAATGATCATTAGATACCATAATGATCATTAGATGCCATAATGATCATTAGATGCCATAATGATCATTAGATACCATAATGATCATTAGATACCATAATGATGATTAGATACCATAATGATCATTAGATACCATAATGATCATTAGATACCATAATGATCATTAGATACCATAATGATCATTAGATACCATAATGATGATTAGATACCATAATGATGATTAGATACCATCGTATGGAAGTGAGTCTCAGAATCAAAAGCAGGGTGTCAAATTGGCAATCTTGAATTCGGTAGTGATGGAAGAATAAGATACTAACCTTATCCAGTAAATGCTGTTTAAAATTGACTCTAGAACTTTAAAAATACGAATAAATGCATGAATCTGTCAAATGAACTTGAAGAAATTTGGTGGATTAGCTAGGCCATGAAAAGACAATGTAATCCCATGTCTCAGACTGTGTTCGATCTTTTCTGTGTGATTTTTTTTATACAGTTTTCTTTTGCTTAGATTTTGCTGGCAAAATCGATGCTTGATCAATATTGCAGATTTATTTTTTCAAAAGTTCCCTCGAAGGAGCAATTTGATGTTTCATTTACAAAAGAACTCAAGATTACCTTTTAAACTGACTACAATGAAACAGAGATCCATCTCATACATACACCAATAAATGATTTGATTGTTTTTCTTGACTGACTATACTTCAAATTTCATAAGTCATGTTTAGAAATCATCAGAGTTACACATAGCACCAGATAGCAAATAATAACATTACAGCTACTATCAATTAGATATTGCTATTCTACAAAAAATGATTTTCTCATGATCAAATTCTCAACCTTTTCATTCTATTCTGAAAATATTGCACTTTTTTTGTTACACATCATTTCACAAAATAATCAAAATGATCAATATATAATAAAATAATGCATCAGTTGCGACTCCACAGCTCAAATCTACCCAAAGACACAAATCCGACGACAGAGCAAATGGATGAGGTTGTGATAATAATAATAAAAATAGGTGTTATGAATTGCCTTACAGATAACATGACATCAAAGAAACTTGTACTGAAGTAGACAATGAATGAGTCATCCGTTTGGAGCAAGAAGGGTGTTAACTCTATGTCAAAGTTATTAAGGGTTAATGCTCTTTTGGCGCCAAACAAAGTGTCAAATATCAATGGAAAGCTTTGAAGAGCTGTTTCAGAAATTACACAAAACAAAACATCAAGCAAATGAATTCTGGCAATTTACTAGTGGTATTGAGCCAATGGGACACAGGTTTCTTTTGCCAAAAGATGTCTAGCACACATGAGAAAATAGAGGTATCTGATTTATAAAGGAGAAGAAAAAAACAAAAAGTGCTGATCTTATGTATAAAATAGTCAACTTTTACAACAAATTGCTGCACAAATAGATAGGGTATTAGCCCTATCACTTCCGCACATGTTTGTACAATATCTGAAATCACAGAAATAGTTGTGACTTTACGAAAGGCTTTTTCTCGACATGATTCAATAAATCAATTCAACAACAAAAGTGAGGCACCATAGCTGCACATACAATAGAATGTATCCAAGAGAGAATAAGAACAAAAGGGAAAGGAATTTGGATGAAATATAAATATATGAAAATAAATATTATGTGATAGCAACTTAGACTTCTGATTGCTTCTAAAGTATACTACAGTATGAAAATCACATCTTCAAAAATGATTACTTGAATTACCGTACTACAAAATAAAACTACTTTAATACTACAAACAATGTATTCAACTATACACTTCCAAGTTATTGCCTATTTCCTATGAATCAAAAGGGGGAAAAAGATGTTGGTTTACACTTATACAAAACTCTATCGGGCAAAGTGCACTTACACCTAAAAGTGTAATTTACAAGAAAATATATAGATGTGTGTGTTTGTAAGACTGAGACATGTCTACATGTACATCAAGGCTTATACTGATTAAACATTATGTACAGTTTACAAATAAGACACAGATACTTCTTTGGGAAATTACAAGCACATCTAAGTTCTTCAAGTTTGTATTCTAAAATCAATTCTACTATATTTCTTATAACTAATGTTACTCAAATCAAACTTTTTGTAGTTTTTCTTACAGATTCTTGCATGAAGATAGTGCAGTTTAAACTTTAAAGGTCTAAGAAGTGCACTAAAAGGTTCGTCAATCGGGGATGTCAATAAAAGGAGGAGGAGGATTGTCAACTTTACTGCCTTCAAGTGTAGAATTCTTAGCCTTCTTGGCTCATTACACAAATTGTTGTCAAAGTCCGACACCCCCTTCCGTAATGTGGATGTCAGGTGGTAAGCTGCAATGATATTTACGTACAGCATACATCAGGAAACAAGATCATTCATACATTTATCAATCAAAGAGACGATGTCTGAAGGCACAGGTATAGAGCTGTCTAAAGAGACTAACATCTAGTACATGCATATAATCATTTAAAAAAAGATATATGCAAATGAATAAATCAATCTAGATGGGAAAATTTTTCTCTCAAAACTCCTCACAATAATCCTACAACTCTTGTATACTTGATCACATAATTTGTGCGCCTTGAAAAACAAAAAAGGGCAATAGCTACACATCTATATCCATTCTTCTTACTTGGTTGGTAGATACTGAGCAGCCAAAATCTAAAATTAATACCACATAAGAAAACTGTAAAAAAATAAAGAAGTGAGAGCATCAAAATATCATTGGTCAATAAATCAGGAGGTACAAAAGAGGTATTCTAATATAAGCAAAAAGACATAACAATAAATTAAATGTTTTAGCAACATTTTGGCTCCTGTGTTAGATACCATGTACATGAGTAACAAAAGATTTGGCAAATTAGCACAATGTATTGATATAACTCATGGTGAGAAAGTAAGAAACAAATTTCAAAAGGTATTTAAGAAAATTCACCTGATATTATTAAAGGAGCAAGAAACTTTCAAACATGGTCTTTCTACTTGACTTTGCAAATTACAAATTCAATGTTATACATCCTCCTGTAAATTATCTCAATGCCTCTATGCAAATCAGGGAAATACACCTTTACACATATACCCAATCGCTTACAGACTGTATGTTATAGCACCGTAAAAAAAGATTTAGAGAAACTTTATATCCATACATTCCCATAAATTATTCCTTTGAATACTAAGCCTAGGTTAACTCAGGCTATATAGGGTCTGTGGGAAAGATGTTATACCAAAATCAAATCGCATTCAACAGGTTAGTCAAAAAATCAATATAGATCTCCATTAGCACATTTTGAAATGCCTCTTGCACCAGGAAATATTGTTTTAATTTGCAACTGAACCTGTAAGTTGAAAAGATGGTATAAAACAAATACTTCCTATCATTCAAAATTGAATATTTTCAAGAGAGGCTTTAGCAAGAGCACATCACTGAGTGAAGATGCTACTCATTGAACTGTGGGCATCCATATATCAACATTGAATATTTCCAATGAAATGTTTGTTGGAATATAGAACAGGTACATCAATCTTGGATAGATTCCTATAAAGACATCATTCATACCAAACGGTGCCCTCTTGCTGAGAAAAAGATGAAAAACATTGTGATTGATAAGGAAGGTATTTTGGTCATAACAGAGATTTATCAAATTGATATTGTTGCTAATATTGACCGGTCTAACAATCCTGATGATGATATCTATGACAATGATGATGATGATGATGATAAAGATGATGATAATGTCATGATAATGACATTTAAACCAACAAAATTACTTCATAGTGACTTGCAAGATTTTAATTAGAGCTATGTTTATAATGACATTGGAGATTGATTATCATGGAAAGCACAATTCTTAATCACGATTGGATGATTTCAACCATGCATTCATTAATACCACTACTGACAATGACGGTCGCATGAGTCATGGCATCACCAACATCCCTTATCATAATAGCAAGGGCAAGAGGATCACTTCCATAATGCAAGAGATATTGATTCATTACAATACCAAGGCTAGTGATAGCTAAGTAATTCCACTGAGTGCTGTGTGTAAATTCTTCATTGCCTTCCACCAACGATGCAAATGCGATCACCTTGCAATGGTTTGCTACTAGCAATCTACATCGGTAATTCTTTCCACTCTCTTATTTCTCTGTAAGATCTGTAGGATTCTTCAGGATGCTCTTCTGTTGATCCAGATGCTACATCCCTTTGTAATGAATGTACATGTACTTGCAGTCTCAATCTTTTTCAGTCACTTTAAGGCAGCAATGATCCTTCTAAATATCATCAGGCTGCTGCTTTGCATGCTTTCCTGATTGATGAATATGCCCATGCTATCGTTGTGGACATCTACGACAACCCCGCATGTGACATCACTCTAAACAGTCATCCCGATCATTCGGTAACGACCGTACATCACCTCCGCCTTTGACGAAACAAAACTTAGACATCATCGGTAGACATCAAAAATGGATTCGTCTTCCATCCTGTCAGTCAGAATACTGTTCTTTTTAATCAAGGTACCTCTGATGTGTTCCTTTCATTTCATGGCAGCTGCTCTTGATGAGTTCACCAGTCCGTCTTGAGTTTCTTTGGTACTATAACTGGGTCACTCGTGTCCACTCAAAATTGTCAACCTATAGAAGTACGAAAGCAAACAGAGGAAATTCTGAGCTATGTTATCAGATATGAGGTGGTAAACCACTGCAGCTTTTATTTGTAATGATGAAAGTGTAATACGCTTCACCTTTCTATATCATATAACACAGAGCTAAGTGAATAAGTGCAGGACCTTTGTTGAGTGCAGTTGCCATTCATTTACAAATGGTTTACTGCATCATATCTGAATGAGCCTTACTGGTGTAAGTCCAAAAGAAGTAGAGAGAGAGAACACACCGTCGATAATTAATAACAGATAAGAGACTCATAACATAGCCAACTAAAAGTAGTTGCCTGAAGAGCTAACAAGATGACCCTCACATAAATATCTCACTGCAATCATTGATTAGGTGCCATACTTCTTTACTGATTTAATCATTGTTTATAAAATAAAATTAAAAAAACTTTGTGAGTATTTATTCTGAAGTTGACCTCAAAATGTTTAAAAGATCTGAGTATATTTAGGGTCAATTGGACATTCTGCTAACTACAAACTTTTCTACTGATTTGACAATAGTTCACAGAACTCATAAAAATACTTACAGTAAAATCACAGGGTATCTTATCATAGAGGAACTCCCTGCCTTTCTTGTTGGTTGATTTCCTAGCTAGAGTCCTGGGTAACCTTCTCTTCAGGTAGTCTTTGGGGGTGATCTCCCGTCGTACCAACTGCTCCAATGAGATGTTTTTGATGAAATCTAGATGGACGATCTCCCCTAAGGATTGCAGTCTGTCATTAGGGTCTTTCCTGAGTAACTGTAGACAGGAACACAAGGGCAGAGCAAGGTGATAATAATGATATCAGTAATAATATTGGATATTTGTTCAGTGCTCATATCAACCACACAAGGTGCTTTAGGCATTCCAATAGGCTGCCAAATGTGGTGCTCGCATCAATCAAGGAACTCAATCCTATCAGGTACCCATTTACATCTGGGTGGAGAGCTTTGCCACAGGACATGGCTCTTTGTCTGCAGGAGTGTTCAGTTTAGGCCAATACATCTAACAATTTTGAATTTGGAATGCATGTATTTCCCTGAGAATAACTGAGAGGGGGTAAACGAAAGGGGAAACAAGAAAGGGGCACAGATGAAATCATTAGAGGAATAGGAAAGCAAGTCTATATAAAAGGGGGAATAGAAATAAGGGAAAGGAAAGAGGTAGAGGGGAAAATGGGGAGGGGATGGGGAATTCGATTTGGAATCCAATCTTGAGGAATGTTCTCACTCACCCTTTCCATAGCATCACAAGCCTCACTGCTTATACTAGAAGGTAGAACATATTTCTTGGCAAGAACTCTACTATACATGCTGAAATGTGTTTTAGCGCCATCTATAGGGTAACCACCAGTCAGTAGTGTGTACATGATGATACCTAACGACCACCAGTCAACGGCATGTGTGTAGTTCTCTTCATTTAAGATCTCCGGAGCTGGACAAGAGATAAAAACATAAATGAAGATAAATATGCATACTGGTAAAAAGACATAAGGTTTGAATGATGATTATATAATAACTTGAAAGTTATAAATGCCATTTCACACTCTCTCCTTCAAGATTTCTGGAATTCATCTTTTTTTAAAAGACATACATAGAAATACAAAGAATATAAATGAAGATGACTAAACTTAGATGAGGAAACATTTTTCCTTTTTAATATGATCATTGAGGCTTATCTTTGGAAAAGAAAAAAGTTTAAGAACATTCCCTTAACCCTTCTTTGTCCTAACAATATAAAAAAGAGGGAACTCACCCATGACATAAAAGACAATGTTAAAACTCACCACCATCAAATACATATCCATATTTGAATGGAAATAATTTAGGAATCAAAATTTCAGATTTCAATGACAATGTTCTTTATTGTGTTTATTAGATTAAATTGGAATATTATTGACAATACCTCTTCTGATCTCTTTTATCTATAGCTTTGCATTTTTTCCTTCCTCTCACTTAAAGCGGTTCTTTGAAATCTAAAGCCACTTTTTGGTCACACGTTCGTTCGCAACATACTGGAGTTTCAGGTTTCCCAAGGGCTTTGAAGCTTTTATTAGCATGAACAGGCAGGCAGGCAGACAGCCAAGACACGGAGCTCTTTTAATCAACACTGGGTAACAGTACACCATGGTATAATCAGAGCAACCATTTGATAGCACCTAGCACCTGGCAAGGGTTCAAACCCCAGACTCACACAAAAGTGCCTCCTGGAAAAGCAAAAGGCCATCAAACACATAGAGAAATATACTCGCTAGATACATAAAATACAATTAACAACTGGCAATAGCAGTTGAGTGTACATTTGAAGAAGTACATGTATGCTTTGAAAATGTTCCTTAATATTCAATTTAAGAAGAAAAAGAAAGAAAAACAGTGAATACTATGGACCAAAGAACAATTTTGTTGTGGATAGCATCAAATTCAAAAGAGCTATGGAACATTTTTTTTAAAAGATCTAGGGGAAACAGTGATTAAAACATAATATCCAATGGAAATCTGACTTTCATGAGATTACATTACTCTTAGCCTGCAGAGATATTACATTACCTGTAACCCATTAAATCCAATATGATTTTGGTATAACACACATTTTCCATAGACCCCAGCTCAAGTCATCCCAGGCTTAGTATTGTATGAGTTAAAAGAGTATGTAACTATGCTACATGCCCCAAGACCCTCAAAATATGTGACAATCATTCACGCATCAGTCAACTATATACGGTAGGCCTCAAGGAACATGGGGGGGGGGGACATTTTGCTCATGACTCCATTGTGTGAGATGTATTTCCATTTAAAGTCTATCAAAGCACATGAACTTTCAGGGCTCTCTGGTACAATAAAAAGAACACAAACTTGGAGGACACTCCCAGGCTTCACGTCAAATTTGAAAGGAAATTTTGGTTGGTGTGAATACTTCTTTGAGGCTGACAAACATGGTGAGAACAAGGACTATTGTGAATGAACCCTGACACTCATGTTTCTCTTAGCCTAGAGTGATATTACATATTAATGGGAATGCAAGATCACGTAACAGCAAGAATGTTTTACACCAAGATGAAAGGTAACATTAAACCCTCCCCTCAGGTACACAGTGATTGTGATTTTAAAGTTTAAAGGTAATGTGCAGATTTGGGAAGGTCCAGAAACATTTCTTTATTCATTTATGCATTTGAAGACCTTGCACCAACTGATTTTGAAAGGTACTATCTAAATGAATTAATTAATACATGGTGAAAAGTCAGGTGATCAGAATCAAGGTTATGAGAAGTGACAGAGGTATGAAATTCTGTTGAAATAATTTTTCAATTCTTTGATATAAATGAATTCAAATTAATTTTTCATTCTTACCATAATAATTATCAGTTTCTTATTCACTAAAATATTGATGATTTTCTTAAAATTGTCAGTGATTATTTTCTTGCATTTCATGATAATATGATATTGAAACAATTCAACTATTTTCCCAACCTGTCAACATTTTAAATAGCACATTTAACTGATGATCCTAAAATCTTCACATCGCAAATCAATTTTGAAAATCATAGCTGTAAAATAATACAATGTAAGATATTGTAAGATTAATATGAAGTTCTAGAAGAACAGATTTTGCCTTTTAGCTACAACATTTTAATATCATTACCATGTCTGTATAAAGAGATTTTGATTTTTGGGTGCAAATGCAATGTAAGATATTGTGATCTTAGATGAATAATAGTAGAGAAAGGCAGAAATAGAAGCACATACATTTGTAGAAGAAATTGGGAAACAGCACTGAGATTAGGGAGACAAAACTGACAAAACTAGAGATGAGAGAGAGAGAGAGAGAGAGAGAGAAAGAGACAGAGACAGACAGACAGACAGAGAGACAGAAAAAGATAAATGGAAGAGAGAGCAGATAGGACATTAAGGACACTAGACTCTGAGTGAATAAATGAAATATAGAGAGATCTGCAAATATTGCTCCCATTGGTGAATATTTAACAACTGTACTATCCAGGTCAAATGCATTAGCTAATGAATCTGGTGAGACACACAACATAATGAATTCCACAATATACTGCTCCTCTCCTACAAGTTCAGGCATGTATTTGAGTTTGTAATCAATAATCTATTAGCTGATGAATTTCAAAATATCTGCACTGATCAGAACACAAGAATTGTATTATGCCTAGCAAGGATCAACATTAATTCAAATATTTGGATGCCTGGTCATACTTTTTCTGCTTTTCAGTGTATGCCTTATCTGCAAGTTTTGGAATTTGTCTTGTCATACTATTTAAAGGTTAAATAAATGACCAACAATTGAGATTAATTTCTTAGATTTTTTTCTGGGAATAGTTTCATTTACCAGAAGTAAGAAATACATTTGAAAACAATTCACTACATGATAAAACTGAGAAGGATTTATTTTAAATATTTTTCAAAGAAAAAGTTTCATTAGTAGATCTCAAAAGTAACTTTGAAAAACAATCCAATACATAATCAACCCAACAAGTGAAAATAACTTCTTTAATATCTCTGAGAATAGTTTCATTTACCAGAGCTAAAGATTTCCTTTAAAGACATGACGAGAAATGAATCACAGCACCTGTACATACAGACAGACCACAGTCATCAAGACCATAGTCATCATCTTAACATGAATCATACAGTGATAATTAGATTGCATCACCTATCCTGTGTAACGGGGTATGCACTGCATTCACACAATGTTTAGTCAGCGTTTTGACATGAATCATGAATAGATATTGCATCCTAGGGGTATGCTGTGACCATGCACTGTGTTCATACAATGTAAAGTTATCATTTTAGCATTGGTCATTATGAGAATTGAGAAATTGGATTGTATCATCTGTCTTGTATAATGGGTATGTAATACATGTATATTGCAAATTTTGAATCCCCAAGTGTTAACGTTAATCTCAAATTTCAATAATTCAAAATTTTCTGGTTGCTCCTCCCAATTTTTTTCAAACTCCACCAATCTGTTTCTCTGATTATTCTGCTTTCTTTCAAAGCAGTAAGCTAACACAGCTGGATTTCCTCTCCATGTTCCTCCCATCTCCCTGATGTAACATAAGACATTCTTGAATAGCTGAATAATATGCAGATTCTCTGAACAGACAGAGAAGCTCTTCTCTATCATCCATTTCAAAAATAAGAAAGTGCTCCATACTGTGTCATGAATCAGAGATAAAGGTCTGATGTTGAGATAATGATTGAAGTACACCGGGGGAAATTGTCAAAGAACACTGAGGGAAACATTCATCTACTTTAAGTGAAAATGTACCTAGAAAGAAAATGTCTGTCACTTCAGAGACTCCTGATCAGTTTGATAACATTCAGAGCATCAGAGAATGCCTTTTTTTATCACCCATTAAAAAGTGCCCCTACTCCATCATGGATCAGAGATAACGGTCTGATGGTGAAATAATAGGGACTTTTAGATTTTACACGACGAGAACGTGGACTGCCACGGTGACATCCTTTTAAGGTAATGTGAAGTCCTTTTAAGGCACTGCCGGGCACGGGCCAGTGCCTTGAAAGAATGGCACACGTTGCAGTCCACTACGTCGACGTGCAAATCTAAAAGTCCCTAATGATCGAAGTGCACCTGGGATATAGTCAAAGAACATTTAAGAACAACAATTCAACATCTTTGAGTGAAAATTTAAGTAGATAGAAGGTGTCTTGGGCTTCAAATACTCCTGCTCAGTTCAATAACATTCAGAGCATCAGAGCATGGTCCATGGTCAGAGAATGTCTATGCTATCACCCATCAAAAACGGTGCCCCTACTCCATCATGATTCAGAGATAAAGATCTAATGGTGAATTTGAAATGATGATCAAAGTGCACCTGGGAAATTTTGACAGAACATTACAGGTAATATCTCAACATCTTTGAGTGAAAGGTTAAAGTGGTTACACTGTGTATAGATTTATACCAAGCTTCTGATAAAGCATTTCAAGAAAGTTGCAGTCCAAATGACTATTGTTAATAGTGGATCTCTGACCATGACTGGAAAGATAATGTGAAAATCAAACATACAAGTCAAACACACATATAACAAACAGGAAAATTGTAGAAAATTGTGGCAATTATGGTCTTCACGTGTTACCTGAACACTCTTCAAATATAGGGAAAAGCAAGCATCTCCATTTAGAAATCTACCAATAATATTCTTTATTTCTAGAAAATTTACAACACATTTTATAAGGGTTTTCTACGAGAGTTTGTCACAATTCAACCACTTTTATTTCACTTGAAGAATGGTCATTAAACAATAATTTTAAAGTAAACACGAAATCTTGGCACTGTCAAAATGGATGGATGTAATACCATTGAGCACTCTCTCTCTCTCTCTTTCTGTTAGTGTGTGTGTGTGTGTGTGTGTGTGAGTGTGTGTGTGTGTGTGTCTCTCTCTCTCTCTCTCTTTCTCTCTTTCTCTCTCACCAGCCTCCACAGTCAAGATAAACCAAGCCTAAGGCCTGTCAGCAGTATGTTACATTAGCTGGTTGCCAAGGGATATAAATGAAACATTAATGCGTGGACTAGGGAATAACAGCTGCTACTAACAGGTGTATCTATCTAAAGTGGCAAGGACATTCAGAAAGGTAGGAAGATTGACAGGAAGAGAAGACGATTGGATGGAAAGACAAATTCTAAAGATGCTTTTTTTCATCTTGTGAGAGGACTTTTCTTTTAATTCTCATGCTTTTATTGCCATTACTACAACTTCTAAAGTACTACTACCCCCACTACCTCCCATCTATACCACTACTGCTGCTACTGCTCTGCTGCTAAGTACTACTTCTTCTCCACTCACTAATGGTTCTTCACATACCAATATCACTTTGACTAATATGATCAATACCTTTACCACAGCAACAAAATCATTTCTTAATGTCATTTTATTTTTGTCTTCTTAGTACTTCCCCAATCCTCACTCTCCTCTCCCTTACAACCCACCAAGCCCCTCACTCTCCTCTCCCTTACAACCCACCAAGCCCCTCACTCTCCTCTCCCTTACAACCCACCAAGCCCCTCACTCTCCTCTCCCTTACAACCTACCAAGCCCATCACTCTCCTCTCCCTTACAACCTACCAAGCCCATCACTCTCCTCTCCCTTACAACCCACCCAGCCCCTCACTCTCCTCTCCCTTACAACCCACCCAGCCCCTCACTCTCCTCTCCCTTACAACCCACCAAGCCCCTCACTCTCCTCTCCCTTACAACCTACCCAGCCCCTCACTCTCCTCTCCCTTACAACCTACCCAGCCCCTCACTCTCCTCTCCCTTACAACCTACCAAGCCCCTCACTCTCCTCTCCCTTACAACCCACCAAGCCCCTCACTCTCGTCTCCCTTACAACCCACCAAGCCCCTCACTCTCCTCTCCCTTACAACCCACCAAGCCCCTCACTCTCCTCTCCCTTACAACCTACCAAGCCCCTCACTCTCCTCTCCTTACAACCCACCAAGCCCCTCACTCTCCTCTCCCTTACAACCTACCAAGCCCATCACTCTCCTCTCCCTTACAACCTACCCAGCCCCTCACAACCCACCAAGCCCCTCACTCTCCCTGTACTTGACTTGACACAAAGATCCTTGTCACAAATGTATCTATCTGCTAGAGGCCTTTTCACTTCCAAACCTCTCTCTTTAAAAAAAACCCCCAAAGGACAAATGTTCTGTCAGTAAGGAATCAATTTGATGGATGAACAACTTTCTGAAAAATACCCTCGTCATTATTGATTAACCCTTTCAATACTGCCACAGCATTTTATGTTGTATAGACCCATATAATGTGTTACAAGAAGAAGATTCAAGATCGACAAGACTAAACCTTGGAGTTATATCCTTTATAGATGATGCAGAATTTTACGACTAACCAATACTCTATTACAGATTTTAAAGTAGCTTTACAGAAAGAGATCTTGAGTGGATTATAAATCGACAAGTCATGATTTCTCAATATCCTTCAAATCAAAAGTATGTCACAGTAATTTGACATATCCCGAACATTACTCCACTCATGTCTTGTAAAAAGAAAAAATGCTATGTCATTTTCATGTTTAATACCCTGAACAGCTTTATTCCCTCTTGGATATTAACATTCATCATGAGTCTTTAAAGAGCGAGATAAGGAGGGATGGAGAGTATCTCTTCTCACTAAAGGATTGGAAGGAAGGAAATCCAAAATCTATTTCACATTTCTTTCTTGTACTGCGGTCGACATTCTCCACATCTTGTTAATTTGTAAGATAAGTTTAGATTATGAATAATTTGTCTTTCTGTCTTCACGTCTATTTCCCGTTTCCTATTACCATCTTCTTGATACTTCCATTCTTTGTTCTCTCTGTCTCTCTTTGATTCTCTCACCTTTTCACAACTTGTCATCTCCATCTCACATATATCTTATCTCACACTCATCCCCCCCACACACACACACTTTCTCCCCACTCTCTCTCTCTCTCTCTTCCCGATCTTATGACTCCCTCCATTCATCTTTTTTCCTCCCTTCCTTTATTTAATATCCCTCATGTCTCTCTGTCACTTTTCAGCTCATTCTCTTTCTCCATATTTCTCTCCTTCCCTCCTTCCCTCCCTTCCCCCCTCTCTCTCTCTCTCTCTCTCATTCTCTCTCTTTACCCACCTTCATCCATCTCTGTATCTTCATATTCTCACCTATGCTCAATAACCCAGTAAGAAAAGGAACTCATATGTGCTTGAATAACTAGCCACAGGCAATAGAAGGTAGGGAATTTGCCCAATTTGAAGCTAGCTAGCTCTCAAATAAGCTAATTATTTCATTCACCTCATTGCATAAAATTCTTCACCCTCTATCATGCCATTTCTAGAGGGCCAATCATTATGAATGATTTCGATGTTGATTTGATTTTGTTGTTTTATCTCCACCATCGAAAATGAAGAGCTTGAAGCGCACAAGTCAGGAACAGTTCCATACACCAGCCTTCCAGAAACACTAACTTTAGTATTCTGAATTTTGTCACCCATGTGAAAATCATATTTCATGACCATGTGACACATACCCTGATCCAAACACCATCTGTTTCATCATTATTATCTAATGACAATTTAAAGTGTGCCATGTAATTCATCATTATGACACCCTAACAGTTTTAAAGGTTCACATTACACCCGTAGCTAAAACTGGTCTACCCAGTGCCCACTTTTCAAGTATTTGAATCAGAAATGTTATGCTTATAGATGCAACTGTTTGACTTTTCTGTGTACAGGAGCTCTTTTTAAAAAAAAATCATTAAAAAATAAAAATGTCCTTGTATTGGGGTATTTTATATGTTTTTTGTTTTTTTTCCAGAGCTAAACGACTCTCTGCCACTATGTATGACTGATGTGAAGAATTGCTGAGTCATACTCATAAATTACATGTACCGTAAATCTCTGTGTACAAGACGCACTTTTTTCGGAGTGCGTCATATAGACAGGTACAGGATATTTTGAGTCCTCAAAATGCTACTTTTTAGTGGTTTTTGATAATCTCTGTGTCTCAACACAAACTACATAATGCGAATAAAGAATAGGATCTACTATTTGAAGTTAACCTACGTTCCTAATTTGAAGGGAAGAGAGTTTTTTTTTGTTTTTTTTGTTAAGTCTCCATGTTATTATGCCCCTTCACATAGCACTCTGCTGGCCGAAGCTCACCCGTGCTCGGTAGAGCAACTGCATGGTCCCAGCTCAAACACACACAGGATATCAACTCACCATTCAGAAACTAGAACCAAACTAGCCTATGTCCGAATTTCTGTTTGGCTTAACTTTAGAATCCTTCTGTTTGGACTCGGAAGAAGATTTGTCTGTCATCTTTAGTTTTAAAAACGACATTGTTACTATTATTTGTGACAAGTTCACAAGCACAAATCAACAATCGGTGCGTCTTATACACAGAGATTTACAGTAGGTATATCTACAAAACAATCCAAATACCTACCCATGTACTGTAATGTGCCACATATCGTTGATGTCCGGTTGCCTTTCTTCATCCATTTTGAAAGGCCAAAGTCGGTCAGTTTGATGTGTCCCTCTTGGTCCAGCAGAATGTTCTCCATCTGACCAAACAAAACACATTAGAAAATATGTTAGACTGACTATGTTGTATTTACTACAGCTCATTTGATGCAGGAGCTACATTAAATTGTTCTCATCTCCAAGTTTTTACTACATGTACTACATTCAGTAATGCCATGCAAAACATCATACTGACGATATACGACAATGCTTGACAATATTTACAGAGGCACTTTCATTTCGTCTTTTTTTTTGGGGGTGAGATCAAATTGTCCTGAGCCCTCGTCTACATTTTCACTTTTTCCATAACTTCTCCTGATCTTAAACCTGCAGTGACTGTAAAATTCCTTGATGACCAAGGTCACCAAGACTGTAGAAATTTATATTTACACTTAATGTGGAGGTGTCGTGGTCTAGTGGATACTTCACCGGACTATGGATCACATGGTTCGCGATTCGAGTCCCGCCGCGGCACTAATGTCCTTTGGCTAAACATTAATCTACATTAGCCACATTCCACCCAGGTAAGGAAAATGGGTACCTGGCAGGAATTACTTCCCTGAGTTGCTAGAGCGCCATAATGGCAGCCATGCTAAAGCCGGGGTAATAATTGCGGAGCACCATGAGTGTCAAGTCTGACAAACATGAGTGCTATACAAGAACCCACTATTATTATTCTCATTATCAACGGACATGAAATGAAAGTGAAATGGCTACAAGGGGTTGAACCAACCCAAGAAGGTTACCTTCAAGTCTCTGTATATAACACCAGCATTTTGTAAGTAGTCTAGCGCCATCGAGAGTTCCGCAATGAAGATACAGACAGCCATCTCAGTGAAGACTCCTTCTAAGATCCATAATGTATAGAGGTCACCATGGGTCGCAAACTCCATGACTGTAAGACAATATATGGAAACAGAATAGACATTAATGGTTAAGGTATGTTAACACAAGTAACACAACTGGAAGAAAAAAGACTTCAAAATGAAAATTTTTTGCCTCGAAATAAATGGCAAGTGAGGGAGAGAAGAAAAAAAAGGTCCCTAACGATACTCTCTTATCGGTGTGTTATAAGTTACAGAATTGTGAAGCACAAAATGTCCTATTACGTTTGCTCTGCTTCATGGAGAAACTTGTTTTCCTGCACGTGCAATTAAAGTTAGATATATAATGGAACTCTATATTTTTGTTTTGTTTTGTTTTGATTGAAGCATCTGAATTATGCTTACCTATATGTAAGTTGATTTTGCTCTGCCATGACTTGAATATCTGGATGATGAAAGGATGATGTCCAACCATGGCCTTGAGAGAAACAATCAAACAAGATCAAAAGAAAAGATGTTGAAAATAAAAAGACTGCAAGCTAATGAAGATGAACAAGTAAGGAAGGTAAAAAAAAACAAGCAGTTAGAAATGAAATAACAATCTGACATCTGGAAAAAAGAAGCTTCGTGAGATCAAGAGGTTCACCAACAAGAATACAAGTTTGTCTTTTTTAAAGATTAAACACAAGACAAATCTGAAATGGAAATTGTGTTCCTATATTCTACATTTACTCTATCTACAAACGCACTCCCAGGAGCACTTCTCTTCAAAATAAGCCATGTATCATCCTCCTAACACACTATTTGTCAGGTTTTCTCTGGCTCTGCATAGACCACAAGTCTGCTAATTGATGGGACATGACCTTTGATGTGCAAATTCTGTTCACCGCAACATTGATTTTAGCTTGTCTTTACAAGGATATTCTGACAGCTCTCACACTTTTGAATCAAGACAGTCTGCACTTGAAGATGATTGGGGAGGGGGGAGGGGGGGGGGGACGAAAGAAGAAAATATGCAATGTCTATGACCTGATTCTTTGTATTCACAGAAACAACCCTCAAATCCATTCTAATCTCATCAGAGATCTGTAACTCCATTGATTCAAGATAATCTAAATTTTAAGAAGGGAATATATATATATATAAATATAATATCTACATTTTCATTCTTTGTATTCACAGAAACAACCCTCAAATCCATTCTAATCTCATCAGAGATCTCTAACTCCATTGATTCAAGATAATCTAAATTTTAAGAAGGGAATATATATATAAATAATATCTACATTTTCATTCTTCATATTTGCCAATGCCACTCTCAAATCCATTCTAATCATATTGTTGAATCTATCATGATGTTGAATATGCAGTCAATAAACTTTTACACCTCCCCACGCTCACCAAAAAGTAGTCTTGATTTGCCTTCAGTATACCTATCTTTTCAGGATAAGAAAGTATAGTGTACTTCTACATATCTACTCATCCTGCATAGATATTGAAAAACTATCTATCATATGAGATGAATACATCAGAGGAATATCAAAATTGCTGTTTGGTATAAAGTGTGGAGAGGTTTGATAGTTTATTGACAGCATGTAGCAAAGACAACATCATGATAGAGTCAACAAAAAATACTGTGTACAAGATAAGGATGTTACACAGTTTTTGAGAAGTTGGCTCTACCAACTTCTCTTCCATTATTGGAACATCATAACACAACCCTTTAATATCCATGGAAACTGATTCATCCTGATGTAATGGATTAAAAAGGGGCAACAGTTTTCAAAACTCCCAACATGGCAACACCTTCAATGGTTTGAACTTGCATTCTTTCATCTTCAGTCTTGACCCTTTTTAATTCTTCTTGAGCTGAATTGATTGATTTTCCCTCTATCTCCACCTCTATTTCTCCTCCTCTCTCTCTATTTCCAGCTCTCTAATTTTTCCTAGTGTGCATATTGCATGTGATTGATCATGGCTGATTAAAGACCACGGCAGGTAGGGGTCTGATCCTTGGTGATGGTGTTGAGAGGAGCAACGTCTTTCTCTTTCCTTCTGCCAGGGGAGGGATGGAAATCAAATAGAGCGGCCTCTAATTGTATCATTCTGACTGAGTACACACATGCTCTACAGGTGTTGTGAATCACAGACCTTGGTATAGAGACTTGATTCATATCTTATCCAAATAAATAGCACAAGAGGAATCAAGAGCATAGAAAAACAAAAATAAACACAAGCTGAATAAAGGAAATTATGTTAGAAAGTGCTGTTTTGTTTACAATGCTTGCATGTTAATACAGCTTGTCAACAGTTCTTCTTCATTTAAAAAACTCTCCTTTTTGTCAAGTCTTAAAATATCCTATATATATTTTTTTTAATTTTAAGGAGTGAAGCTTAGAGCCACTTGACAGCAACACCCTGCGATATTTATCTTTTATGTTTTTAATGCAACATATAAAAGAGTAATATTCAAGAATCGCTCACTTCCAAACACTTACTTTTACTAAAATCTGATCTCATAGATCTGTATTTCCTCTCATCCACTATTCTTCAATACCCCCTTTTTTTTCTCTCTCTCTCTGTCTGTCTCTCTCTGTCTCTGTCTCTGTCTCTGTCTCTGTCCTTCTCTCTCTCTTTCTCTGTTTCTCTGTTTCTCTCTGTCTCTCTCTGTCTCTCTCTATCTTCTGTTGGACTGTTTTCCTATTTCTTGTCTTCAATCATCTTGCTTTTCCAATTCCCATGTGCCTTTTCTCATTTTCCTCCCATCCAACACCCGCACCTTGACATTTGTGTGAATGTCAATGAGATGTAAAGACAATATAGAAGCATCGGAAATCAGGATTAAATGCTCAGAGACAACTAGTGTTCAACCTCAGAGTAAAAACACCCAAATACCACGAAGTATGCAAATTTCCTGTTGTTTATATCCTTTCTCTTGTAGAGAGCCCTGCCCTAACCCAGCCAATGTGGATTCCCCCCCCCCTCGGTTGGGGTTAAGGCACCTTTACGTTTCACAGTCTGGATGTGTCCACACACACACATATCTTCTCTCTTGAGAACCAGAGAAAAACACCTCAATCATCTTCCATCAATCTCATTTACACTTGGGCATTGTTTTCAAGATTCTTTAAAATGTCACAAATCCAGGCTTTTGAAATGAAATAGGTGTCCAATTGCCCATGAGACTTCATACTTGTAATACACTCTGTGAAAGTTGGCCTAAGAAAAAATGAGTAATAGCTCTCACAAAGTTTTTGTGGACAATAGTTCCAAATTAGAGACCTACTTATATTCACTTGATTGTACAGAAAAACAGGGAAAGCAAGATAATCACAGTATAATATAGAAAGAAAGAGAAAGAGGGAGAAAGTGAGTGAAAGAGGCAGAGATAATCAGGAGAATGGGAAGAGAACAAGAATATAAACAAGTAGAAGAAAGGACAGTAATAATTGAGTGAAATATATCAAATGATGTAGCTAACACTATCTATAGTAGATCTTAAGTCCTCTTTAATGACCTTTTTATGTAACTTTTGACAGACAACAATCATAAAGGCTTCCAAACCTTTTTCAATGATTTCAAAAATTGAATTTCATAAGTGTGAGGTGATATAAGAATCTGCAAGGGTTTTCAGATTACACAAGATGTTGTTGATGAAAGAGTTACAACGTTCTCCAATGACCATCCCTCTTGAGTCACGATGATTCCTCTCCAAGAATATTATCATTAGACTGGTGGACTACTATACCTCACAGAAAAATGACTGATTATACAATAATATTGTTTAACTGAAAACTTACAGGTAGTTTCAGACATTTAACAGCTAACAATTTGAAATTTACTTTTTTATAGGCATTCTCATAAAGACATTTTCTCTGTATGCTCTTGAATTGTCCATAACCACATGAAAATATTATTTATTGTTTGAGAATGATATATTCCTTATAACTATATATCAATTTTTAATCCCCTTTAAAACACATGAGAAACATATCTACATGTAACTGTAAGGACTGACAGGGTGTCAAGCATTTGCTTAATCTCAAAGTTTTAGTTCTTTTTGGAAAAAGTTTTTCATTTTTAGTAAAGTGAATATATAGGTCTGCCATGTCCCAGTACTTCAGCTCAGAGCTAAACAAATGAAATGAAGTTATATGATGTCATACTTGAGTATGTCATATCACACATAACTTTCTGGTACAATTTAACATGCTTACACAGTCAATCATGCAACAGCATTATCAGATCAATATCACCCACGCTATAATGAAAGCAAACTCAGGAACTGCCATTGGCCGGCGTCAACCAAAACAAATCTGATATTTTTATCAATCAATACCTTGGGCAGTGAGAAAAAAATAAAATAAAAAATAACTTGAAAAACCACGGCAACAGCTTTGTCCCAAGGTGATTCCTTATTACAGAAATCCCATGATATTAGGAAACTGCAAGAACTTGCTTTCTAAGCTGGATATCATTTCTTCCCTCAACAATTATGGCTAAGATAATCACTGTTTACGTAGTATGGAGCCCACTCTAATGATTTCCAACAATACTATAAATAGCAGATCCCTCAATGTATCTAAATATTGTATGATGAATTTGGACTTCAAAATATACTTGATTCGTCCTGAAGCAGATATACTTGCATTGTGAAGATTTTTCATACATAGGAGTTATGTTATGATTGAAGCAAAGAAATAAAAGTCTAAATTCAACTCCTGAAACTGTGTTTATGATAACTACTCCAAACTCTGCCCAAAGTGGGTTAATAGGAAGTGGGGGTTCATTTTAAGTGTATGAAAAGACTTATGAAATATTTTGAAGACAACACTTTTTAAAAAACTCCTTTAAAACTCAATAAGAGAACTTATTGTAATGCAATTCTTCCCTTTAAAACAATACCGGTACTAGTTAAACACTTTCATAATAATAACAATAATGATGATGATGACTATGATGACGATGACGATGACGATGGCTATGACGATGACGATGGCGATGACGATGACGATGATGATGATGATGATGATGACTTCATTTCACTATATAATGATAACATCATTATCCCTGATGACAGGATTTCAAGCCTGAACACAAGTGCGTACAATGTGGGACTGGTGAACATGTAATATAACATTTCTCAAAATTAGGGTAAAGAAAAAATGATGACTAGGAAAAAATTTGAGAGGTTTGACTGACTGACTAGGATGAAAAGGATAAGAGCTAGAGGGATGATATGAAGCCAGACAATGAAGCAGTAAAGAGAAAGGAAGACATTCTCTAAACAGGAGGAAGCTCGTGTGTAAATAGAATTAGGAGAGTACTTCAACCTCAGCTCTTAGGCGCAAGAAAGGTTCAAATTTCACTCTTTGTTTGTGAATGGTTCAAGCCACTGCAATGTAATATAGATGGACATTCATGCAACAATTTTTGATATGGGGAAACTTTGGATTAGCTTTAAATTTCTTTTCATGGAGTGTCTTGATATTCTGAAATTCTAGCTTATGGAGTTGTTAAATTTAAGATATATGCATGAAATAGAAATTCCCATTGGGCCTAAATGTCAGCAGCTTTCTCCTTTTTGGCTGCTATCGACTCAATCATTCATGCTTCAATATGATAGTTGGCCTCTGCGTTTATTTTGATTTTTTGATTTACCTCCATACTTTAAAGTTTTCAATTATATATATATGCATTCATTTGTCACATGTTATGTAAATCAATTATATTATATACTATTATTGTTATTTGAATATTTTGTATTTGATTTTTCAGAAACATCTGCTTTAAAAAAATGAAAAAGAGTACTCCTCCCCTTTCAATGAACTTTCAAGCTACAAATCAAAGAAATATTTTAATTAATCCATCAGTTGAAAAAATCAGGTTATAGACATTGCATATTACACATATCAGTACTTCTTTCCTCTCTCAATCTTCTTATTTATCTCATCTCATCCCCTCCTCTTTAATCTTCCTCTCTCCTTCCTTCCTTCCTCCCTCTCTCTCTGTCTCCTTTCTCCTCCTTCCTTCCCTTTTTCTTGCTTCTTCTTTTCTCTGTCTTCACTC
Source organism: Mesocentrotus franciscanus (assembly GCA_037976565.1). Taxonomy (NCBI): domain Eukaryota; kingdom Metazoa; phylum Echinodermata; class Echinoidea; order Camarodonta; family Strongylocentrotidae; genus Mesocentrotus; species Mesocentrotus franciscanus. The sequence goes on along the minus strand of CP137672.1, from coordinate 37,200,750 downwards.
CCCCTTCACTCTCTTCTTTTCTCCTTCTCCATCTTCTTTCTCTCTTCTATGTCAGTCAGGCAAGGAGATAGGGTATCGGCAGACAGCGAGATTAAAATCATTCGATTGTTGGGAGGTGGACAAATATTTGTTGGGATGATGCGGTCCAGTAATGCGATACTCTTGAAAGATGGGTATAGGTAACTGGGTCCCAACATTGCCGTCTCTCACCAGATGAAGCAGCAAGTCTTTCCGAACATCGGTCGATTCATCAGTTGCCGTGGTACCCTCTCAGACTGATTAATAGGGTTGTGTTCTCATGGAGAGAATTCCGTTTCCATCTGCCACCATCTATTCAATTTTGAACCACAAAAAAGACACTGCTGGAGCACTGTGGCACAGTGGTTCATCCAGTGACTCTAAATCAAGAGGTTCAGGGTTCAAAGCTCGGCCTGTAGAGCATGTCCCATTAGCACCAGCCTGAAGTTAGTTACAATCACATCTTTCATTCTAGAAACAGTTGTGATCTAGCCTTGCAATTAATCAACCATATGAGGATGCAACGAGGAGAGTTTAAATTAATTCCTAATGATTGATCTCTATCCTAAACAAACCAATGCAATTTCTTGAATACATTAGTTATACTCTCCAACAATAACAAAAAACTTACAGGCAATCTTTAGTTCTAGTAATCAGATTGCATTTTGCAAAAATCCTTTGGCAGATGTAAAAAGTAACAAACTATTCCCCCCCAAAACAGTCACATGGTATTTATTGTCTAGACTCTAGAGTATCTTTTCTAAAAATGTAGTCCCTTTCTACATATACAAAAAATCTGGAAGTTTTACAGGTTGATTTGAGAAAGAGCCCCATGAACTATTCTCAAATTAGAATCTTACAATTAGTATATTCCCATGCACAAGTAGGAGGCAATTATGGACGTGCTTTAATTATGCTAAAAAAAGACTGAGTTACAACGCACATCCCGATCGAGTCACAAACACCGCTCAGCAAATCCTTCTTTACTCAGGGGTGGATGATGATCTTGAATCAAGTGAAATTGAGCAGAGGACCATCTTCTCTCTCGCTGCTGCTAAGTCTAGAGTATTAACCATGTTTGGGGAGAGGGGGCGGGTATTCAAGAGAAGTTTGTGACGCACTTAAGAAAGTACAAAGTAGGGTTCATCTTGGTTGGTCTCTTAGTAAGTGCAATTAAAGGTTGTGAAGTTCTGGTGATGAGGAAAAACACAATTCTCAAAAAATCATCTCACAAACTTTACACCGACTGCTGTAACTATATATTGAGTGAATTGATTCAAATGCATAATGCCAAGAAAAAGTTACAGATAAAAAGACAATGACAATATTGGGACAGACAAGAAATTAATAGTTCCATAAATCCATACCTGTATTTTAGATTTTCAGTGCATGCTTAATATCTTAAGCGATTAGTAGTCAAGGCTATTTAGGATTGAAATTAATAATTTGTCTACATTTTACTGATTTGACCCCCAATAATATCCTACATGATGAACTTGCTAAATTTAGGGAGTTTCCCTCAAAAAGTCAAAATACATATGCTATTACTTGAGCTAAATATTACCCTTAATATGTGCATAAATATAGCTCCAAGGCCATGAGGGGAACATCTGTGAATACTAAATTATCAGCATAACTTGTTATCCTAGCCATGTTTGCAGTATTTATAGACAGTTTCTTCAAGAAAACCATCCGAGGAGATAAACAGCTAAAAATTCTCCATCCTTTTGCCATCAAATATTCTCTCAAAATCAAGACAGCAGAAATCTTATTCCTGTAAACTGATCGTGTCTCTTGCACATGTCTGCTTGGAAGAGTTTAAAGTGCATTGACCTTGCTCAAGAGGCGGCTGAGATTCCTATAGGACCGGAACATACTTCTGATGTCATATTTGCAGGAATATTCCACAGAAACATATGTTTGCACTAGGTATTCTCTAGAACATATTTCATAACTGTTGTGCAAGCCCGGATATTGTAAAGCTCCTGCAAAATACTACCAGTATTTAGAGCATGATTGAAAGAGTACTTTATGTACCTCATGCTCAAATTGTAATTGATATTACATAGCAAATGACTGTGGTAATGAGTGATGTAACTGAAGATCACATGGAGTCCATTAATACCAAGTATGTATACAGGCTATCCTTGCTCATGAACCTAATAACAAAGCCATTTTATTCATAAATTATGGAAATGAACAGCCAGCTCAGGCAAGCAAATTATCCACTAAGCGAGGCCACTCTAAATGAGAATCAATATTTCAAATATTGCAATATGTAAAATAATCAAAATCTATATTATGAAAGCGTTTTATCAGGATGGTTATAATAGACTGGGAGAGCACACAGCTCAGAGAGAGGAAACCAACATAGGGCCAGGAGGATCCGGGAAGCTATCTGGATCAAACGCTGGCCGACAACATGAACCGGACGGGCGCATATCAGCTGTCTGACATATACGACGCAGTAATTGCCAAAACAACAACTACTGGCGATCAGAAAATTGGCGGCTTACTTTAGTCTGCCAATTTGTGTCTGACATGTAATCTTACCTTTTGATGTGATACAAGAATTTTCAAACCATAATCAAAATATATTTGGTGCCTACTTCATCAAAGAATAATATTTAAAGGTAAAGACCAGTTTTGGAAACGCCTCTCTCAAAAAATGAAATGGAAGCTCTCATTACCAATCATATGAAAGAATATGTTTTGACTAATACGTGATGATACAAATTTTGCCGGGAAACCGCCTACTATTGATATATTTGGTAAATTATTATATCTATTGGGACCAAATAGATATAGCGCACATGGTCGCCTAGTCCCATATACATCTTTCTGTGTACAATGCTTGTAACTTTACCAAGACTGGGCCAAATTTCTTATCATTTTGATGATTCCAGAACCTTGCAGTACACACCAATACTTATATGCTAGATGATCAACCTTTTCTGATCGATTCCACAACGTTTCTTTCACAATGCAATCACATGACCAGAACTGGTCTTTATCTTTAAGAATGAAGCATACAAGAATGACATGAGTAAAAGCCTTAGGTAACTCATCAATTGTACTTAATGCACAAGAAAGTCAAGAACCTAATGCAAACTTGATCCTATTACAACAAACAGAAATGAAATCTACCACCTACTCACAGAAGGGTGAAAAGTGCATATAATACAAAGAATAGATGAAGTAGTCCATGGAAACACTACCGAAAAGAAAGAATGAGCTGAGATAAGTTTTTAAAGATTACAAACCTCTAGCAACAAAAGCATCACTAGGGACACGCCCCATAGAGAGAGGATCATGGGATAGAAAAACACGCTTCAAGGATTACGAGGCTCAGGGATGATCACTCAACGGAGATCCCTGAGCGCGGGCCCTTCAGTAGATGATTGTATGCAGAGCATGGAAGAAAAACTTTGTCTTGAGTTAACATTGTTGCTACATTTAATAACTCTCATGATAATAGAATTTCTTTCTCTTTGTATAAGGCCAATACCTTTAACTTTGTATTGAAATTGGCTCCTTATCATATTTTGAATGTTAATGTCAGTCTTCCTAAAACGATACACATATGACATTTTGATTCTAAATATTTTTTTTCATGTCCCATGTCCAAAATACATTTGGTGTTCCATGGGGTGTGGGGAGGGGAGGAGTAGGGGAGGGGAGGGGAGTGAGATCACAATTATTGAAAATAAACAGGGTTAATCACTAATTTGAAAGAGCCACTACTTCAGGACAAAAAAATTATTTGTTGCTCATACAGAAAAAGTATAACACAGCATTAGATATGGTGTTTAGATATGGCTCCCATAAATCTACAAGGACAGAGGGGGGGGGGTGGCTAGGAGGGGTAGGGGGTGGCTAGGAGGGGTAGAGGGGTGGGAGAAGATAGTAATACTTGATATAAGCCAGGCTTAGAATGGAGTGAATGAGAGCCTCAGGGCTCAAACATGTTCTCTAGTCTGCTAAGTGCAATCCTTCAAAGAGAATGATTACTATTCTCTCACATGCTGACGTGGGTGGAATATATGATGACGCCTTCAATCGCCAGAAATATCTTGCACTCCATACTTACGGTTTCTCACCCTTTTTGATGAATTTTTTCGATTCAAGCATTCATGCAGCATGGGTATAGATTTAATGTAAGGGATTATGAGGAATACAATAATGAAAATCAATTCAAATTCACTGCAAAATGCTGCAAAGTCTGGATGTAATTTCTATAAAGTTCAGGGAGAACAAGAGACATGCACGAAGAGAAAGAGTATAGGAAAACAAATCAAACAAAGAGAAACATAGAGACATATAAGCAAATTAAAAAATAGTGAGAAAGAGAGGAATACAAACAGGGAAGAAATGGTGGAGATAGAGGGTAGAGACAGAGGAGAGAAGAAGGAGGGAGTAAAAGACAGAGGACAAGAAAAGCGAAGGAGGGAGAAAGTGAGAGAGAAAAAGTGAGAGAGAAAGAGGAGAGAGAGAGAGAGTGAGAGAGAAAGGAGAGAGAGAGAGAGATAGAAGGGGGGTAGAGTGGGTGGAGATGACAAGAGGGATGCCTTGATGATCAGTAAGAGTAAGTCTGATGTGGGTGGCGCTGATAATACTCAATTAAAAACCAGCTGGCTAAGCTATGCGATGTTCAAACAGCAAGGCAACATGCATCTTTATCATGTGCGAAATGATGTGCAAATCGTCATTTTGCTAAAAGTTGTTTATTATACAATGTTCTGCGATACAACAGTTGCACAGGACAATTTTGATAATTATCATATATCCACAAAACAATTTTATCAACTCATATAGCTAAATATTTTGATAATGATCATATAGCTAAAGAGTTATTGCACTAAACATAGTTTGCCAAGTCTGAAGGGGGCAGTAGTAACTTCCCTTTGCTATGTGGATAGTTAAACCAAATGTTACTCATCCTAAGCATTTCACAAGATGGTCTAAATAAAAGCACTCTATCATTGCTAGATATAACCTGTTCAGAGACAGAAGGGCATTAACTCTGTGTTACAAGTTTATGAGCTAATGCCCTTCTAGATCTAAACAGACATCTTATAAGTCATTTTAGCACAGCTCCTGAATTACCCAACCAACGCATCATCTATTCCTTTAATCCTGTTGGCATTTTGACATTCAAACTAAATGGAATATGAAGATTTAACCATTTCAATCATCAATCATCAAGTTGATTTCTTTTTAAACTGCTATCCCAGATTGATGCTGTAGCTTTATTCCATCTTGTAAATACATCCTGCTCATACCAGGGACCGCCATTTTCCGTTTCTATGGCTATGTTCACACAGGGGACCGTCAAAGTTTAAAATTCAAATTTTGCGAAACTTTGAAGTTATAAACAATGATGAGGAGCCACACAGGACCAAATTAAGTGTATTCAGCTGGTGAAAGCTGGTGAAACCCAGAAGTTCATCATGGCACATAAATCGAGTAAGCTTTACAAGTGCATCAGCATGGTCCCTCACTTCAAGATAAGTTTGAAGTTTAAATCTTAAACTTTAAGCAAGGTTTCATAATTTTGAGTC